>OX276346.1:3000000-3273315 GCA_946251885.1 Cosmia pyralina | reverse complement strand
ACATAATTTGTTTTCATAATTATCTTAGTTTTATTTATTTTAGACGCAGTTTTTCATTTTATCAGAAACCCCAATTAAATGTAGAAGTCCATAAATCAATATACAACCTAAAAATATTGAAATCAACCTACTTATATAATGTAATCATCAAATAATGCCGAATCGGAGGTGACATGACAGATGTCACCAAACAACAAAACAAAATGAAATAAAGAAAACTAAGGATGAAAATATACTAGTATAAATGTTGACAAGATCAGCTACACGAAGAGCACGCCTACCACCTCCGGACTCGTCGCTCAGCTCCGCCTCGCCGCCGCCGGTACCCAGCCCCATTGTAAGCGCTGTGACGACACCGGCCGCGGTAGCTGCGTCGAGCTCGAGCGACGAATACTTCTCCCCGCCCACGACGCCACCACCTGCTCGCCGACGGGGAGGACGCCGGCCGCCGGATGGCTTAGGATCTCGAGGCCCACCGGCCTCTGAAAGGGTCCCAGCTCCCGGCGGAAGTGTGCAGCGCATGAGATGGACGCCATCCATTAATGAGAACGTCATGCGCTCATACTATGGGGCTACAGAGGGAGGAAACAATCTGACCGCGTACCGTGTTCGGATGCTCTCTCTTTTTCAGGTGCTTGAACCAGCTGTCAACGTTTCGGCACAACGACTGTCGGATGAAATAATATTATTATTATCTTTGGCTTATCTCGGGACCCTGGGGTCCCGGACCTTTGGAAGGCGTACGAGGGGCCGAAGCCAACTCGCAGAGGCCCCTTAGACAATTTCAAATGACGAGGAGGCACCAGCCGACGATTATCCCTGTATGCACTATGCAAGTGCACCCAAGGACAGCCCCCGGTTGGTGCAGGACTATTGCAGAACATGGAAACAAAACACATTGGGCCTATGGGTTTGGGTGGCTACATGGATTGGGTACCTTGAACTATGGAAGAACTATGTCCCCTGCCTGACCAATGTTATATAATATACACAGATAAATTGGCAGGGGGTGACTTGCACACTCAATAGTGGGCCCCCGGAAACGGTCGCTAGCACATAGTGACGTAGCGACAGACATTATTATTATTATTTCCTTTATTTAAATATTATATACATATAAATTATATTTTTAAATATTAGAATATAAAAAATATAAAAACATTTAAAAATATAAAAAATAGTAGCCCACCGATATCGGGAACAGGGTCCAAGCTACCGGTGGTCAGGGCTGCTGAGAGAGGAACCTCCTAACGATACGCGCCGTGTCCAGAAGTACTGCTTTCTGAATCAAGCCCTTGATCCAGCTGCCTAACGAGAGCCTCCTCAGGTGTTGATCGAGGCTCTTAGCTATTATGCCATTGGCCGTCACGACTATCGGCACAATGATTGCTGTATCCACATCCCACATGTCGACAACCTCGTGAGCCAGGTCAAGATACTTGATCTGCTTATCTTTTTCAGCTTTCACGAGGTTCTCGTCATGTGGGACCGCTATATCAATAATCATTGTGCGACGCTCTAATCGATCTATCACCACTATATCTGGCTTATTGGAAACAATAGTCCTGTCAGTGATGATAGATCGATCCCAATACAACGTGATATTGCCATTTTCGAGAACTGGGTCGGGCACATACCTATAGTACGGTACTTCCGATTCCACAAGACTGTATTTCAGAGCAAGTTGTTGGTGGATAATCCTGGCTACAAGGTTGTGCCTATGCAAGTAGTCTCCGTTAGCCAGACGAGAACAGCCAGAAATAATGTGACGGATTGATTCCCCCGGACGGTGGCATGCCCGACAGATGTCAACCGTGCCATCTTTCACAATATATTTCCGGTAGTTGTTCGTCATCATAACTTCATCCATAATCGCAAAGACAAAACCTTCGGTTTCCCCAAAGAGATCACCGAATCGCAACCAGGATACGGACGCTAAGAGGTCTACATCGGGCCCATGTAGGACTCGGTAAAAACGCCCGTGAAGCTCTTTGCTCTGCCATACCTCCCTGCGGTCATTAGTATCTAATACCATAGGTTTGCGCCAGTTCTCGTTAGCTAAGGAGAGCGGGGTGAGGCCCTTGTCTACTGAGACCACATCTCGGTGCATCCCCACGTCGGCTTCTAGGAAATATTCCCTGAGACTGCATATCTCGCGGTTGTGGAGAGTCTTAGCGTTTAAAAAGCCTCGGCCTCCACACTTTCGCGGGATATACAGTCTCATTACCGATGACCGTGGGTGATGCATTCGATATGCAGTCAACAGCGTACGGACCCTCCGATCCAGGGCGTCGAGTTCCGTCTGAGTCCATTTGAGTACGCCGAAAGAGTACATCAAAACCGGCATGACCCAACCGTTGAAGGCACGCACCTTGTTTCCGCCTGATAAAAGACTATTATATACTTTCTTCAGGCGGCCAAAGAAGCGCTCCTTTAACGATTGCTTCATGTCAGTAACATTGATGCCCAACGCTTCCGACATACCCAAATACTTATAGGTTTCGGGTGCGGAGAGGGCTCTAAGGTTTATGGAATCCGAGAGTTGGGTTCCCACGGATTCCACAATCTCTCCTCGCTTTACATGCATGATCGCACATTTGTCCACACCAAATTCCATCCTGATGGCGCTACTGAATGTTTCAGTTACTTTCAGTAGCTCCATCAGTTGCAAATTGTTGGGGGCAAAGAGTTTTAGGTCATCCATGTAGAGGAGGTGGGATATAACCTGACCACCTCTCCGCAGCCGATATCCTAGACCTGAATCCTCCAGCAGTGTGCTTAGAGGATTCATGGCTAAGCAGAACCAAAGCGGACTCAAACTATCGCCCTGAAATATGCCTCGCTCGATCCTTATCGGTTCGCTGTTCCTCTGGATATTTCGACATCCTGGATAGCGAAGGACCGTCCTCCATTGCCCCATACACGACATCAGGAAGGTGCGCAGAGTTGCATCTACTTTATACAACTCCAGCACCCTCATGAGCCATGTATGTGGCACCGAGTCATAGGCCTTCTTATAGTCTATCCAACATGTCGACAGATCCTTTCGGGAACGCCGAACCTGTTGGCTAATGGCCATATCAATGAGGAGTAGCTCCTTAGTACCACGGGACCCATTCCTACATCCATTTTGAGAGGCAGACATGATGGAGTTGGTGTCTATATGTTCGTTAATTTTAGCTCTCAAAATGGATGTAAGAACTTTATAGACCGTCGGTAGACAAGTGATCGGTCTATAATTTTTGGGTTCCGCAGTACTACCTGATTTATGGAGCAGGTGGGTTATTCCTGTCGTTAGGAACTGGGGCAGCGACCCTGACTGTAAGGCTGACTGGAACTGGGATGCCAAGCGGGCATGCGACCTTTGGAACCATTTTATCCAAAAGTTGTGCAGCCCGTCCGGCCCTGGAGATTTCCAGTTAGGTAACGGACGGACTGCACGAGCTACATCTTGGGGACTGATGGTAAATGCCCCCATTTGTGGTATTTGATCGCACGTTCGCTCGACCTCCCTAGTCCAATCACCTTCGGTGTGATTGACAGGCATTATTATTATTATTATTATTATTATTATTATTATTATTATAAAGAGTCTTGTATTTTTTTAATGCTATTACACCTTCCAACATCCAGTGACTCGGATAACAATATGACTCTTTCGGCTTCCTCACTGTTCTTTAGTAAAATACGGCTAAAATAACGTTTTACACTATTTAACAACAAACTATGATCAGTAGTCCCACTGCTAAGCATGTGGAACATGATTCTTTACTTTGCTGTTACTTTTGCCAGCTGTTGTTGCTGTGGCTTCGCCCGCGTGGCTGTCAATCCTTGCCTAATTTAATGTTCACGATTACATGGGTTTTAATTTTTTGCGCGAAACACGACACGATAACATCCAGACAGATAGACAAAAATGTTAAAAATAGTTTTTTTTTGTTATAAGTACCTTATATAATTTCATATGTATTTAGAAAATAGCTGTTGTTTTGACATTACAAACTGACACATTTTATTTATTTGTTATGACTTATCTGGACTCATCTCTGATCTTTATACCGATAAATAATGAAATAAAAGTCAGTAAAGCACACAAATAATCAAAATAAAATTAGCCAAAACAAGGTCAAACTCTGTCCTCGCCTCCCATTAAAAACAAATTAAATCATAATCCGTCAATTACAATCCAGACACAACGGAAAGAAAGAAATCAAATCAAAAAGCCACAAAAACTTGATTGAAGTCCTTCCGAGCAGTTAGCGCGGGAAATCTCTGCCGCCATTTTGGAAACTTTTAAAGAAATTAACTTTTTAAGCGATCTTACAATGTCTGAGTGGATGAAACGCATTTTATTAGATTTATAAGAAAGCCCCGAGGATTTACGAGAGTCCAATAAAATTGCAATTTAGAATTTATAGCTTAAATTTTAGTACGAAGCATAGGCGCTAACGGAATTTCCGGAATTCCGGCTTAATATTTCCGGATGCTAATTTTGTCTTGGTATTAATTGGAATAGCGGCCAGTTTGTAGATTTATTGCGTTGTAAAAATGCTTTTATACTTAAATTAAAGCTTGGTTTTCCATGTGATTTCGCTCGCGTGGCTTTCACAACAGTCATTATTTCAATTCATGAATTAAGTGTGGACTTTTTAGGTGATTGACAGGTCGGGCAAAGTGATATTGGGTTTGGAATAAAATTTCTCAGTAGCAGCCCGGAGTATGGATTTGTGCCCGGCTGTTATCAATAGGATCACCCCCTATTACCTGGGACTTACATAACTGGCATTTGTATAGGTTAGGTACTATACCTTTGCTTAACCCTTCGCGGAATTGAGGCGTGATGTTATGTGTCAATTATAAAAAGCACCAAAATAAAACCTAAATCAGTGGAACCTCCGTTGAAGGAAAATACATTAAAATCCTTTCCTTATTAAGGTGAGCGTGCACTGGTCCGCGCCGGCCGCAACGCACGCACGATACGCAACGGGATTCGATTTGCTAACGGTACCGCCCGCATTTTCATTTCTTGAAGGCGTGTACGCACGAGCCAACAAAACATGGTGAACACGAACATCGAACACGGATCATCTGAAGAAACTCAGGACCCTGTTGAACATTTAAAGTGTTCGATGTTTGTTCGTGTTCACCATGTTTTTGTTCGTTCGTGCGTACACACGGCTACATCATCATCAATCTATACATTTCCAGTATAAGTTGATCGCGCATTGTATATGATTTCGGTACAACGAGAGGTCAGCTTAAACTGGAAATGTATAGATTGATATGTAGCCGTGTGTACACGGCTTAATACAACCAAACCAAAATCCGTTGCGCGCCGTGCGGCCGTTGCGGCCGGCGTGGACCAGTGGACGCTCAGCTTTAGTGTAATTTGGGTAAAAAAGGACCAATTGCTAAGCCTTATGGAAACCCAATTTTACTAAGATTACTTTCGACAGAGATGTCAAAAACTTAAGCTATAAATCCTGTATTAAGATTTCTTCAAGATGAGGATAATGAATTTAAGCAAACTAAAAAATTTAAGGTAGATTTTGAAGTGAAAGAAAATTACGAGTAGGTCGGTATTTCCTAATTATCCCTAGCGAGTCGTTCTAAATTCAATTTTGAGGGTAAATAAAAGTTTTACGAAGCTGTCTCCGAAGTTAACCTTTTCAGACTAAAATTTTGTTTCCTGTTCCTTGAAACGCTGATTCCGTATTAAATAATCGCACAACAATTATTATAAATTCTTCGATATTATAATCAGCCTATAATGTTCCCACTGCTGGGACACAAGCCTCCTCTCAGTGAGAGTGAGTGGGCCGTAATCCAGCACGTGGGCCCAGTGCGGAATGGTGGATGTCACATGTCGTCAAATCTTTGATTCCAGGACATGACGGTTTCCTTACGATATTTTCTTTTGCCGTTTTGAGAGCAATGGTGATGAAATAATTTACACTGTCCGGGTTCGACCCTACCACTGGCCCACCACTACTGTAAATACAGACTTTATGTAAACCATACCGTTCTTAGAAGATGTTGTTATTAAGTAATTATAACTAACTAATAACCAAACTTTAACTAATTGAAGTTGGGGAGTAGGTAGTCTCCGGCCTGTAATGAAATGGTTACCGCGTGGTTAGATCTGCTAGGTTAGTTCTCGGATCTGCTCTTTACTCGTCGAGATTCTCATTTTGCCTGGAAGCTGAAATTTTCGGTAATTGTTCTTAGTCACAATTAACGGGGAAGCGCCAGGGTAGTCCGCGAAATTCAAATTTTCTTACGTTTTTTGCAATTTGCAAGTCAGTTTGGTGTTGATCAAAATATGATTCGTGACCGAACAAATATGTATTAACAGAATTATAATCGTAAGAATCAAAAATACAACTCATTAAGGACACGCTAATCGCTCATTATTCCATACAAACGTAGTGTTCTATTATTATCAATCAATTTTGACCATCTAGCGACCCCATAACGTATATTATTTGATAATGCTTCATAACGATATTCAGGTACAAAAGATTTAGATGTCATACTCGTAATAATTATTCAACTGAAAGAATTGACAAAGTATTGTAGGTACAATGACTGACATTTAAATCTATCTCTTTTACGACGGGTATTTTAAGACGGATCTCAATATAATAATAGGGGCTAAGGTCCGGAATATAATCGTAAAAGTACAATATCCCATAAAGGGGATGTGAGCGATGAATTATTTTAATATCCATCGCCATAAATCCGCATTTGGTCCTAATGTCCGGACGGGAATTGTATGCGATCTTTACAACTCGTTGCCTTATGATGGATGTCTGATCCTTAAGTAGGTACATAGGTATGATTGTAGGTTAATACATGTTTGATTATCTAGACAAATTCCCCAAAATTACATTAAGTGAAATGTTTTACTTTTAATTGAACTAGAACAGTATGTCGGAGCCAGCTAGCAGTTAACAGTCTAGCTTGTTTAGCGGCCTGAATGATATTCATTACATGTTAGGTTAGAACTGAGATAAGAGCAAAGCGAGCGGTGCAGCGGCAGCGGCCAGCGAGCACCAGGTACTTCTAAGGCTAGCCTGTTAACTAACCGGCTATTATGCTAGTTGGCTGAGACATATACACTGGATAAACATCTTAAACTAAATTATTTAAGTATGTAGAATAAAAAATAACAATATATAACGTGTTGTTTTGCATCCTCGTCAAATTTCAGGGTGTGGTACAGAATAAAAGAAATCAACATCAAACCGAACAACTTTATCCATGGGACCAACATCGTATTCGCGGAAAAATTTCAACTGTCCCATAGACAACTTCAATATCTACTCGACGCAAATGACGGGACGGCTGATTATTTCTTCGCGATTACGATGTTGGTTCCAAGGAGAAAGTGGTTCGGTTCGATATTGGGTTCGATGGTCTATACCACACCCTTAAATTTGACGAGGATGCGAAACGATACGTTGTATTAAAATAGTTTTAGGACATTACAAAAACTGTGGTAGACTCAGTTTTAGTGGGATTCCTGAAAACCTGGCAAGTCAAAATGTGGTTTTATTATTTACAAGCAACTTTAACATCACATGCAAAAGTACTGTAAGGAACAGAAAAACATCGTAGGCACTTGAACTTTAAAGTCTAAGTATTTCAGCACACCATTTTAATATTTGCATTGAATACTGGTGCCTTGCTTGTATGAGAAAAAACAGGCTAATATTATAATCCCTCGCTATAAACTTTAATCACTAGTATAAGCACAGTTACATGTGACCTTTTGAAGCGCTCGTGTATCTTAAATGTCATAGGATCATGAAAGTGCCGGGATGAGCTTTCATCCGCTTTACGTTCGCTTTTAGTTTTTAAATGTTTTCATTACTGTGTTTGCAGCAGCTTAATTCATCAACATCCTCCTGTCATTCACCTAATTCATCTTGTGGAGTATATTCTCTTTATATACATCTCCATCCATCCTTCCCCGTGGCCACCAGCTACACGCTCAACTGACATGCGTCTTGCGACAGCGACTGCGGAGAAAACAAATGAAAGACGCGACTTGCGGAGCGACGGACGGAAACAAATGACGTGCGCGCGTGTCGCTTGACGCAAGTCGCATTGCTCGAAGCCGTGAACGGAGGCCAAGTCAACGTGAAATTCCTTGCTATTCATTTCATTTTTCAGGCACATATTTCTCGGTATACTTGATATCTGCTGAATCATGAAAGCTAGATGAAATCGTACGTGCAATCCGCATTGAAATGCTCTAAAACCTTGACATGCCAACGCACCTAAAAACTAAAATTACAATTCATTCCACGTCAGAACCTTAGGCCGAATTTCACGTTAAGCCGCATTCAAGAGCTGTCAGCGTCATTACTGTTGTGGAATATTGACACAGACATCTTTTGAACGCGGTTTGAAAATGAGTTTGTTTGTTTGTTACGCTTTCGTACTAAAACGGCTGAACGTATTTGGATGTTTGGCAAATAGGTAGACCATGACCTGGAGAAGGACATATATAGACTACTTTTCATTCTGGATTGCAGATGAAGTCACGAGCAACAGCTAGTTTAGTCATAAATCAACTCTTCTATTCCAGTCAGTGCAGCACCCTAATTACGTCACACACTATCAACCGGAATCTTAATCATTTTGAAGCAAATTACTAACCCATTGCTTCATAATAATAATAATAATATGTTCAAAAAATTGGTCTGCTCGACAACGTAAATAACGCAATGAATGTTGTTGTACGGTCAGCAACAGAAGTCGGTTAACACTGCTACTTTTTGACATCATCTAATTCCAAATTAACACAAAGTGATTCGATAAACTGCTTTTTTTTCGTTAAACTGTTAAGAGTTAATGTTCTTAAAATTTTAAGTACTTCTGTTCCGATTTGAATTAAATATTTCGCTTAATAATTATCTAAGATTAAAAAACTGCAAGTGTTAATGACTTTTGTTGCTGACTGTACTATCAAAATGAAACCGATTCCGATTAGTGTGCAAGGCATTTGCCCCGCAGACTAGATATCCTAACAATAATCCATTGTGAATTTTATAACAAGATAACAGATACAAGGGTCAGATGTGAATCTTACGACAGGCCATTACCTTTTGATGGATGCTCTTTGCTATATATAGAATAGAATAGAATAGAATACTCTTTATTAAGCACACCATTTAAAATACAGGTATGAATGTTGAAATTTTTTAATATTTTATCGCTGAATAGTCCAGCACTATGTATACCTATATAATGTTGTGAACGATGAGAGGGCCTTTGTGATTCTCGCGCGATTAGCTCGCTAGATGGATGACATGATTAGTATTGCTTAAGCGATTACGCTCCTATTAAGGAAATCCGGGTGGCACTTAGCATTGAACGCGTGTCACAATTTCAATTGTTTCATGTCTAGGTTGTGCATAACGTATTTTTTTTATAAAGACAAAGACTTATTCGTCGGATATGGTAGCAACAAAGTTGGTATTTTTAATAATTGAGTTCAGGATACATCCGCCGCTAAACGCGGCATACGAATATTTACAATACTTATTTTTAAAAAGTTTAAATCTCGAACATCAATAATCCGCTTGAAGCCACGGGCAAAAGGCCACAGATAATAAATTTACAAAATACAAAAAAGGTTTTACATTTATTTTTCCATTCTGACGTGAGCAAACTTGGTTGTTGAACAAAGTTCGTTACTGTTCATTCAACGGGGCACGTGCTCATTTTACTGAATAGTTTGTGGCTTTTGTTTATTTTATCAATAAACTATTACATTAAAAGGAAAATGCTTCGTTTAATTTTTGTTTGCTGTAATTGAGTGGTAGGGCAAAGTGATCGATAGTTTGAAGGCTTCGTTGTAAAGAGACCAGACTTTATTTTCCATCAACGAATCTATACAAATAAATAAAATTGAAGTGTCTATTTGTAATGTCAAAATAACAGCTTTTTACTAAATGTTTATGAAAGTATATACGGTACTCTTAACAAAAAAAAAGCTTTAAAAAATTTTGTCTGTCTGTTTGTTCCAGCTAATCTCCGAAACTGCTGGACCGATTTTGACGGGACTTTCACCGACAGGTAGCTGATGTTACAGGGAGAGACTTAAGCTTAACTTTTATTTTGGAAAAATAATTGTGGTTCCGCGCAAAAAAAATAAAACCCATGAAATTGTGAACAAAAACTCGGATTTGAAAAATTCTTTTTCCATTTGGTAGCCAAATTTTCGACCATGGTTATAGGATATTTAACATCACGCTACGGCCCTTAGGAGCTGAGCAAAAAGAAAAAAAAGTCTAAAAGAACGCTAAGTGAAAACGAAGTAATAGCGCGGGCAATGCAACGCGGCGGGTCGCGGGACGAGGGAGTTTTATTAAAATGTGGCTGTTATTTTAGTATATTTTAAATTGTATCTTATTACTTCCACGTGAACGAAGTCGCGGGGCACAGCTAGTCTATAATAATATAAGTTTGTTTGTTTTTTTTTTTTTTTGTTAGAACGCGCAATCTCTGGAACTACCAATCGGATTTGAAAAATTATTTTTGCATTTGATAGCCCAATTCTCGAGAAAGATTTTAACCTATTTAAATAGGCTCGCTCAGGGGAGCGAGGCAAGTGAAACCGCGGGGCAGAACTAGTTTCAAATACGTTCAATATTTTCTTAGCAAGACGTGAAATTACAAATCATTTACATTCACCGAACACCAAGTAAGACCATTGAAGCTTTAAGCTAGAAACTAAGCAATAATGAAATGGAATAGAAAATTAGACATAGAAGAATTGTTAATCAACTAAAATTTTGACTCCAACAGAGATCAAGGATAATAATTACTTCGGGGGCGTCCCATAATTACGTTAGGCAATTTTGGCGATTTTTCGACCCCCCTCCCCCCTTGATGAGATGTCGTGAGATTTGGCTCGATCCTTGTTCCCTAATCTCACGTGAGATTTTTCAGAATGCCTATTTTTTTGATTGCGTTGGATTTATTGAAATAAACATAATTTTCTTAATTATTTTTTTATAATAATTAGAACAAAACTGGATTTTATCGCATTTTTACACTGTTTATTTTATAAAAAAAAAAAACGTAATATTTGCCCCTCTCCCCCACGTGAGATTGGGTGAGATTCGGCTCGACCAGCCCCACAACGCCTCACGTAATTAATGGAGGCGCCCCATTATTACGTTTTGAGTCCTACCTATTACTAATTAGTTTTAGTTTGATAGTGTCTTATGTGTTGTGTATCATACCCATCATACAGAATTGTTGACCAGCAAAAACCCTGTAAGCTAGAATGCTACTTGCTTATAGTCCTTCCAACTTATCTGTGAACTGAAAGAGGACGCCACCGTCGATGCTTCGACACAATCGAATGACATGCGTCGGCACAATCGAATGACATTTCAACATGACGGCCGTAGTTCCAATTTTCACCATTTCACAGATAAGTTGGTAGGAGTGTACATATTTTAGCGCCTAAATGACATTGACAGGGGGCGTTACACTTAAACATTTTTTAAAACACAGTACTTAATTGTATTGAAAAAAGTCGGAAGGCGTCGTGGGATACCCGCTTGGAACTAAGTTCCTTTCGCTGTATATAATGTATTAATACAGAGCCATCTCTCAGAGCTCTGTACACTGTGTGGCACTTGAAACTGACGGCATAACGCGTTTTTGTTACGTCACAATTTCTGTCAGTTTACTCCTACACCACCAGCCGGTTTAACCCTTTAACGCTTACGTTGGATTAATCCGACAAATATTTCGTGTCCATTTACCACACCTCCTTTAATCTGCTTTTTTATTTCATTACGCTGTACAAAAAGACTTTTCAATTTACTGTGCCGGGCGCTGGGGCACGTCAACTGATATGAAGTCGGGCGGTTAAAAAGTTAAAGAACTTCGTTTTGAAAGATCCTGGTGCCGTTGTATGCAACACACAACAATAATTCACAGGACAGCTGTCAAAAAGAGCAGTAGAAAACTCAACTGTATATTGACTGTATAGCTCTCTAAATGCAACAGATTACTCCTCCGTCTCCAAACCCAGCGGACTGACTGACTGACTCACAAAGGCAACCGATTGTAACAGTTAATGCATCACTGATATTGTCGGATTTGCGGGGAACGTTAGATTCGGCCCGCATTCCATACACTTCGCGTTTGACAGATTACGGAACGACATTACAACTGTTTTTGGGACAAAAAGATGGAGATAAAACTGAGTCCCACATGGTTTAGTTATCGAACAGATTAGTTTCTATGTTGAACTTTACCTACAACAAACGTGATTTTTTGCCGTTTTTATAGATAATGGGTCGGAACCCTTCGTGCGCGAGTCCGACTCGCACTTGGCCGGTTTTTCTGTATATTTTTCAAAATTTTAGGCTCGTTAGTGTTTATTCTCCGAAACGGGGATAAGGGGGAATGTTAAATTGTCATCTATTTTCTTAAATAACTTTAAAGCTATTTATTTTAAAAACATAAAAGAAACATATATTTGAGACGCTCACAGTAAGCCCTTTCGTTTGGTGTGTCACACGATACAGTCAGCAAAACTTTTTAGAAATTCATATGCGTACCAAACAACTTAATCGGTGCATTAGATTCGGAGCAAATTGGCTGTGACAGACGGACAGACAGACACACGAGTGATCCTATAAGAGTTCCATGTTTTCATCCGGACGTACAGAACCCTAAAAAACATAAATAAAACTACGACCGCAAGACCGTTCTATGCCTTAGTCGACGTTCGCACGGACGTAAAAATATCGCGGCGATTTTATTTCGCGCACTAGATTTTCAACTCTCGTGGTTGAGCCGAGCGTTGAGAATCCAAAAGTGTGGTTTTTCGACGCGCTAGAATGCACTCTGTTGTTGTTATGTTGGATTCTCAATGCTCGGCTCAACCACGAGATTTGAAAATCCAGTGCGCGACAAAATCTCGCCGCGATATTTTTACGTCCGTGCGTAGGTACGTCGGCTTAATTCCTTTCTTAGCTGGTTGCCTCGCGCATATGGTAGGTATTTAAACATATTAATTATTTTAATAATTTCATCTTATTACCTTTTCATTTATATAATAAAAAATAAGAAAAAAAAACGTCTGTTTATTCTATTATTTTAAGTTGTATCTATTTTTTTCTATCCAGCAAAGTAAATCTAATCGTGTTATTAAAAGCGATTGGCTATCCGCCAGATCCTAACTATGATATATTTTTCTTCAGAATTTTATAGCACTGTTTTTTATGTTTCCCATTGATTCAAAAAACTAGTAAGGGGGGTCTCTGTCGGGTCATAGGTCCTTAATCAACTTTTTCATACCATAAAATAACTCATTCACTGAAAACGCCCGTCATATCCAATTAATTACAGTTCTCCGTTGTTATGGCACGTTCAATTCATACAATATCATAGTTACGGGCTGAATTAAAACAAAACACGCCACTGTATTGAATCTCGGTGACGCTAGAGGCTGAGTACTGAGTGTGGGTGGCTGAGTGAGTGGGTGAGGCTACCTATAGTTACCACAGAGTAGATACATTTGTTCAGGACCAACATCGTATTTGAATAAATCTTTCTCTCTTTCTCTTTTTTTTCATTTTTTTTCTCTCTTTCTTTCTTTCTTTTCTTTCTTTTAGGTAAGTGATATTAATAGGAAGGTAAGTTAAAATACTTATTGTTGTGAGTAGCGAATGTAAGAAAGTATAGAAATATGAGGAACAGGGTGTAAAGTTCACTCATCCTCCATAGAAAAGGGAGGATCCTCCAACCAGACGGGTGTTGTGTCTGGTGGGCTACTCGACGAGTGATGTCGGGATGTTGTATAATAAAATTATATGCCAGTCGCGTAAAAACTACAAAAAAAATCAAAACAATACTCAAAACTCTGCTTGCTCGATGCAGGATTTGTGTGACGTCAAGTCTTTGACGCGTGGTTCACATGTGGCGTTGTAGATGCCGCCACAAAACAAACAAAGAATGAAAAATTGTTTATCACACTAAAATTATAAAGGCAAAAGTTTGTGAGTGTGTATGTGTATGTTTGTTACTTCTTCACGCTCAAACGGCTGGACCGATTTGGATGAAATTCGGTATGTAGACAGCTTATACCCTGGATTAACACAAAGGCTACTTTTTATCTCGAAAAAATGTCGTGGGATGAGCAAGGAATTCAAATATATTTTTTACTTTTTCAAACTTAAAATGGCTCCGCCGATTTTGATGAACAATTAGTGTGGAAGTAGCAGACACCCAAATGCACTACATTTGGCTGTCTGTTCCCGTGGGATGAGCAATTTTTTTGTGAATACATTTCTCACCGATTAAATAATACACGTTTTAGTGTATCTCATAAACCGCGGGTAACACCGCGGGGCGCAGCTAGTTATGCATAAACAAATAAACAAGACGCACATTACAAAAAAACCGGCTAAGTGCGTGTTGGACCACGCACAATGAAGAGTTCCGTAGTTGAAAAGAATTTATACCAAAAACAAACAACAACAAAAAAACATTCATTTGTACGCCAAATAAGTTCGCGTGGAATGTCCTTTCTGAACACACACATTTACTGTGTCAGCACCCAGTCTTCCCTAATGTTGTTTTTGAAGGACTGTTATATTGAAGGAATAATGTTCGTATTATTGCAGGCTGTAACAATTATGTATACAATTAGGTAGAGGTTGTTCACATAATTGATGTTGTTAACTTTATACAATGACACTCTAACCTTTGTGTAAAAAAAAAATCCATGCAAAATACTGGTATTCAGCTGCATCCGGTTAGACTGGAAAACGACCCCAACGTAATTGGGAAAAGGCTAGGCAGATGACGATGTAACTCTAAACTTTGGAAAGAAGACTTATTTAATGAACATTGAGTATTACACTGAGTATTTAAATAAAGCAAGTTAGTATTTGACAGAAAGTGACATGCGAAGTTTGAAATAATTTTGATCCATAAGCGTTGCAATTATTAGAGAGGCTTGGCTTGTTTGCAAATAATTATGGTACGTGTTTTAGAGATAGAGAGAGATAATTCATTTGTCAAAAAAACATGCGTTTACACACCGACAAGTCATACAAGGTAATAAATTATAAAAATGTACCAACACGTTTTGCCAACTATGGCAAAACATACACAATACAAAATATAATGTCTAAGTAAAATATCGAACAATAACAGTGTCAACATTAAATTAAAATGAGATTCATTGAAATTATATTTAGTCCAAAAAAATATTAAATAATCAAAAAGTATCATTCAAGAAGTCATTTGTCTGACATTACAATTACAATTACAGACACAGACACAGTTACAGTAGACAGTAGGTGGGGGAGGTAGGTGGTAGTAGTTTACAGTTTATTGTAATTACATTACATTATTATATTATTGCTTTAGCAGTAGATTATTGTTTATGAAATAAATAAACATAATATTTCCTGTATCGTGCCGACACATAATTCATCACACAATATGTACACATAGTATGGTGGTTCCTACATTTAATATTAGATACGATTTATGTTATCCCTTCATCTTTTACCCAAAATATGATGTACCCGTGTTAAGCCGACGAAGGCGTCAGATGTTTGTCTTTTATTCAACATATAAGGGATAACCCTTTTCAGTTCATTTTTAGGGTTCCGTATTCAAAAGGTGTCAAAAGGATTATTGAGTGTATAGATAGTCAATTGACCACACGTCGCTTCACGTTAAAACGGCAGAACGAATTTGGATGCAATTTAGCGCATGGATCTTGCCCTGGATTAGGACATAGGATACTTATTATCTCGGTTGTACGTTCTCGTGGGATAATTTCCGACCTCAACGCGGGCGAAGCCACGGGCAAAAGGTAGTAAAAAATTAAAATGGTGTGAGGAACTTTTGTACTTTTGCTTTAAACATTTTGCTTTAAAGCTCCACCTTACATTTTTTTTTTATTTCTTACTGGGCCTCCTCTTCACCCCGATCACGCCTGATGGGACGCTTCCCACCGCTCCCGCTTCCGCTTCCTTCCGCTTATCTATGACCTCGTACTTCGCTATGTACGAGGTCATAGATATAAGAAATTTATATTTCTATGGATGAGGTCTATGATGTAACGAGCGTGCCCAGAAGACGCCTGTTCACTCTTGCTTTGAAGATAGACAGGTTATATGTGGAAGGGAACACAGACGCTAGCAGAGAGTTCCACACTTTGGCTGTGCGCACAATCAATGTGGAGGAAAAACGCTGAGTACGACTGGTCGGGATATCAACCAAGTGTGGTATGGTACCCTGCAGTATGTCTGGTAGTCCGATAGTAAAAGGGCGACAGACTGTACTACGGAGAGTGGCCCACCAGGGCCACTCTCCGTAGTACAGTCTGTAGAAGTCTGCCAGGCAAGCAGCATTACGCCGATAAGCCAGGCTGTGAAGCCTTAGCCGCCTAAGTGCCTTTTTGCTCTGCCTTTCACCGAGTCAATTCATGCCCATTGTTCATTCCAGCTGTGCTTCATAAAAACCGCTACTTATTAAGGGTTATTATGTGAAAAGCGAAATGGGCGGGAATAAGAATGTGACAGTCAAGTACTTCTACCATGCGAATAAAAGAGAGCGCAACAATACGCTGGAACCAAAATAAAAGCGCCAAATCAAATAAAAATTGATTAAAAATAAATTTAAGCTATCTGTCAAAAATATTTTCAGCCAGTTTTCAATTACTTAATACGCAAATCAATCACCCAATGGTTTTATACGCAGACGACAGCACAGCACTAATAAAATGCCATGATAAACTAACGTACGAAAGCAACGTAAATGACACACTAAAAATACTAATTAACTGGTTAAATCATAATAACTTACTAATTAACTTAAATAAAACAAACATAATGCACTTCTACCAAAGACTGCGTATTGTAAACTTAAACATAAATTATAATAGTCAAACCATTGATAGAGTAGAAGTCGCTAAATTTTTAGGTATTACATTAGATAGCCAATTAACATGGAAAGCTCAAGCTGAAACAATATGTAAGAAACTAAGTACATCTGCCTATGCATTATATAACCTTTCGAAAAAAGTAAATATTAAGACAGTACTAGTAGCCTATCATGGCTTGGTGGTCTCGATACTAAGATTTGGGATTATTTTTTGGGGCAATTGTACTTATAGGGAAGACATCTTTCGTGCTCAAAAACGCTGCATCCGTTCAATGTTCAATATTAAAGTTACAGACAGTTGTGTTCCTGTTTTTAGAGAACATAAATTATTAACATTCCCATGTATTTATATTTTAGAAATGGCAATATTTGTTAAGACCAATCCTCAATTATTTAAATCTTTAAAAGAAGCTCGATATCACACAGTCCCTATGAGATCACAGTACCAAAACTTATTGTATGAAGGTAACTGTAAAACAGCTTTGTTTAAAAAAAGTGTTATGAGAATGGCTCCTGTTATTTATAATAAAATTCCTAATTGCATTAAGGATCAAACTTTAAAAGTTTTTAAAAAGAGACTCACCACCTTATTGTTAAATAATTGTTATTACTCGATTCAAGAATTTTTAAATGATCTTTCTATTAATTAAATTTATGTTGAATTGAAATTGAAAATTTGAAATTGAAATTGAAAATTAAAATTGAAATTGGTAAATGTTTATTTGTCTCAAAGCAGTTACATTGATTATATATGAGACAGCCCCAGTAAGTAATGAATGAATGTTACTAACGTTATATTAGTTTTAAGGTTATCGTGAGCAAATGTCGCTCATAAATGTTTGTATGCCTAAGTAGGCAGAATGTACAAGGATTCTGTATATACCTGTAACACCAATTGTAAACACCTACATTCTATACAAATAAATGATTACTTACTTACTTACTTACTTACTTACTTACGCACATTTTGAATGGAATTTTGCAATGAAACTTAGGATTTTAGAATTACAGAAAAAAAACATAAAAATGTAGAGAAAAAAAAATGTTCGGAATTAAATTCTAGCGAGGTTTAACCCTATTGTGTTTTCCTTCAGTCAGAGTCGGAAAAATTTTCACATCCGCCCGCTATTTTAGCTTTCTATTCACTGTTCATTCACGGACGAGCCCCCAAATATATGGATCGTTGTGAATTACAAGCAAAACTTCTTGTAACTTCTTTTATTAACCGACTTCAAAAAGGAGGAGGTTATCAATTCGTCGGAATCTTTTTTTTTTTTTTTATTTTTTTTTTTTTTATTTTTTTTTTTATGTATGTTCCCCGATTACTCGAAGATGGCTGGACCGATTTGGATTATTTTTTTTTTGTTTGAAAGGGTATACTTCCCAGGTGGTCCCATGATCATCAAGTCAGGATCTGATGATGGGATCCTGGAGAAATAGAGAGAACTCTTACAATTTTATAGGCACACTTGAAGCGATTTGGATAGTCTTTGGAAGAGTACTTTCTTGGAGTGGTCCCATTTCAATTTGGTGAAGATCTGATGAAGAACTTCTGAGATAGGCAACGGAACTCCTCAATAAATGATAGCAAATGGACTGGGATTGCTGAAATCTCATGTCTGTTTGTTGTGCACACCAGTTCATAACATAACATCACGCCAGTACGCTGTGAAGGGGTAAGCACATGTGAACCACTAAAAAGTGAAAAATAAAAACTTTTTTACAAAAAAATACAACCGACTTCCAAAAACAACACTACAAACTGAAAAATAACTTTAATTTCGGAAGTCGGTGGCAAAAAAACGAAAATACATTTAACTAGACACCGACTTCCGAAATTAAAGTTATTTTTCAGTTTGTAGTGTTGTTTTTGGAAGTCGGTTGTATTTTTTTGTAAAAAAGTTTTTTATGATTATAACTGACGAAACGACACCGCTGGCTGTAGTGGCTATCCTCTTGACATAATTCCCTAACCCCGTTCAATAGCACTGAGTAGTGGAAAAGACCACGCCATACCAAAATGGTAGACTGTACAGGGTCAAATTAAATTAGCTAGCAAAACTCCTCAGAAGTGATAAACATGTTAAAGCAAAAAAATAAAGACATTTAAAAAATTTAAAACCCCGACTGCGGTAAAAAACTTAAGTTAAAAAAACTGAAAAGCTAAAAACAAGCCCATTTTAAATTAAATAAAGGTTGGAAGCAGTAGGGACCCATACCATTTTTATTGTATTTTTAAATGGGTCCCGCCTGCTTCCAATATTTATTTAATTTAAAATGGGCTTGTTTTTAACTTTTCAGATTTTTTAACTTAAGGTTTTAACCGCAGTCGGGTTTATTATTTTTTTTAATTACTTTATTTTATTTTTTAGTTTTGTTATTTAATGAGTTTGTATACTAACCTATATACATATGACCATGCACATGACACACAAATACAAAACCCTTTATATGGTTTTGAGAAAAAAAAAAAAATTAAGACATAATTTGGCGCCAAAAATCCGCCATTTCGTTTTTTTTTTTTATTTTGATATACCCAGTGTCACTCTCACAGTAAATACGAATCTAACGACACCTCTCAAGCTAAAATCCATCGAGCCCTTCAGGCCGCAGAGCGTGCCAAACAATTATACATACATACATACATACTCTCGAAAAACATAACCCTCCTTCTGGCGCAGTCGGGTAAAAATAAATTAATTTTATAATTTTTTTTTGGGGTCATCACCGCAGTGTAGTTGAAATATCAGTTTTAAAATCTGTTTTTTGTGTAAACTACACAGATGTGATGGGTATCGTTAACTAAACATGATAAAACAAAATAAACAGATTTCTCAACTCATACTTCAAGTAACAACGCTACCAGCGGTCGTTGACCCCAAAAAATCGTGTATTCTTTTATATCTTTGTGTTTAGATATGTATACCCATCACTTCTGCAGAGTTTCGCTAGCTAATTTAATTTGATCCTGTATATACCAGCCTATTATTGTCCCACAGCAGGGCAAAGGCCTCTTATCATACAGAGAACGCACTGATCACTACGCTTGCTCAAGGTGAATTGGCGATTTCAGACCTACATTAAAATTATAAGTTAAGGTTTCCTCCCGATGTTTTCCTTCACCGATGTCAGTGATGTACAAGATAAACTATAAAAAGAACATCAATTAATCTGCCTAGACTTTTCCCAACTATGTTGGGGTCGGCTTCCAGTCTAACCGGATGCAGCTGAATACCAGTATTTTATATGGAGCGACTGCCTATCTGACCTCCACAACCCAGTTACTGGATAATACGATACCCCTTGGTAAGACTGGTTGTCAGACTTTCGGGATTCTGACGACCCGTAACTACTGTCAAATATCCACGAATGACATCCACGGACCAACCCCGGCAAGCGTAGCTTAACCTGATGGATCGACCCATGCAGCTGCTAAACTCAAATTCAAACTCAAACTCAAAGCATTTATTTCAATTAAACCAATTTTAGGCACTTTTGAATTGTCAAGGGGTCGGTCAGTCAGAAAGATGAAGCTAGGCGCCCATTCCAAAGCATAGTAGGTACCTATGGAGAAGAACGGGCAAGAAACTCCACGGACACTTTTAAATCAAGATATGGTTACAAAATAATGGTTACATCATTCATGTTGAAATTTTACATGTGAGAACGATGCAGAACGTTAAAAGCGTCCTTAAAAAAAAAAAAAACAATTCAAATTAAATTAAAATAAGCCGTGGCCGCTAAGGTATGACCAGCCTTCACTGACAGCGCTTGTTCACGAACCTGACGCATGGATTAGCTAAATGATCCACACGCGCCACCATCTACTACTTAGCCACGAGCTCCTCTACACTTTAAACTATAAAAAGTACATATGAATTGAAAAGTCACATTGACACTTGCCCGGATTTGAACCCACAGTCTCTGGCATGAGAGGCGACACCTTAACCACTGGGCCATCACGACAAAAGGTAGCCTGATCGAAGGCACTATAAATAAAGTCAGGTGCTTGGATCGACTCGATTCCCAGACTATGAGCCTCCAATAATAGATAGTTCATGAATACTTTATCAAAATGCCACAAATTTTATACGGTGGCTGATTATCGTCCACAATCGTTGGGGGAACACAGATTTGCTAAAAAAATACCGGGTAATGCATTTGATAAACAAAGTTGATGCATTTCACGAGCGCGCATCAAGATTTTTGGACCTTATGATGTTAAATATCTAAGTCACACAACGCGGTCGTGATTAGCAATGATTATAGGCATTTTTTTTTTGTTTTGCTTGTGTAAATCATATTTTAAAAAACCGGTCAAGAGTGAGTCGGACTCGCGCACCGAATGTTCCGTTCCGATTTCTGAAAAAGTGTGCTATTAATAATTTCAGATTTTTATCTATGCAAACTTCGGATATAAGAGGGGGGGGGGAGGACTTTTTTTTTCCTCAAAATTTGAAAACTAAGCGCCCTAAGAAAAAAAATTGTTTGAGAATGTGTAAACAGCGCTCTTTCATATGATACCCCACATGCCCTAGTAGCCCCACTACGAATTTTTAAGAACACCTTTCAGTCCCTGTTGCAAAAAAAAAAATATTTTTATTGCTTTCTTATTTGCAAAATATTATAGTTCAGCAAACGGTCATCTAAAACTGTTCCAAATTTCAAGTTGATAGCATTGAGTTCTTGAGATATCCAGCTGTGAAAGACGGACAGACAGACTGAGTCGCACCATAAGGGTTCCTTTTTACCATTTTGGTACGGAACCCTAAAACAGCTTTTTTTAAACTCTTGTTTGTAAAATGGTCGATGTTGAATACACTTCAGTTTTAATTGATGTAAGTATCACTATTTGATGGATCCATAGCAAGTGAACGTGATTGAATTGGATACCTATTATGCAAAGGATCCATTGGTTTCATGAACCGGATGCAGCTGAATACCAGTATTTTACATGGAGTGACTGCATATCTTACCTCCAAAACCCAGTAACTGGGTAATACGATACCCTTTGGTAAGACTGATTGTCAGACTTTCGGCCTTCGTAACGACTGTCAAAGATCCATGAATGACATCCGGGGCTTAACGTGCTTTCCGAGGCACGGAGAGGTCTTGGTATGTAGAAATGGTCATGGTCACCAATCCACGGATCAACCGCGGCAAGCGTAGCTTAAGCTGATCGATCGACTCGTATGGCTATTTTCTTAGCCACACAAACTGATGTTACAAACTGACTTAAACCGATCTATGCTCAAGACTATTAATTACTCAAGATCCCATTTCTACACTACTTGCAATAAGTGACTAAACATTTAATTTTCTCCACACACCACAGATCTTCCAAAAAAAAAGTCAAACCGCATCGTGTCAATCCTGGGCCTGTTCGAGCTGTCAGTGGGAGACTCTCCAAGAGCTGATGGAGTGTCAGAGCTGGCTGCTGCAAGGTTGGCAGTAGACCATGTCAACAAACGAGGCCTGCTACCCGGGTACAAGCTGCATCTTATCACTAATGATACAAAGGTATTTAATTTTACTTTGGTTTCGATATGATAATGAATTAAATCAAAAGACCAAAATGGGAGTTTAAATCAGGCTTCTGACTGTAAGGACCAATTTTCAGGCAGTCTTTATACTACCAATTACATAACTAAATAACATGAACTTAGGCAAAATAGGCAGGATAGTTAAGTCAAAATATGTTACAGGGGGCTGCTTACTATGAGCACAGATTAATACAGATGGGACACTCCGCAGTTTAGGTATGAAGCTACAAGTACGCGGCGGCCGCGCGCCGGCCGGCTCGCACGTTAGTTCGATACTCATTCACGCGCCGCGTCGTAATAGAAGACAACCCTAACGAGTCAGAAGGTATAAGAGTTACGTGATAGAAAGAGAAGCAACTTATGGATGAATATAACTATAGGTAATGAAGTGTTGTGGGACCTGAATTGCACTTTATTGTGTCGTTCCAAGAGTCGCTTTTTATATAACTGATTTTGCGGAGTGTTCCATCTGTATTAATCTGTCTATAGCAGGGCAGAAATTGAACCGTTCCAGTGTGAGAGAGAGAGACGGAGCTATATACGTCCTATAGCACTATGCTTTTTTTGTCAATGGATCCCATAATGGATCCATGATCGTTTTTCACGTCATAGTACGACCCCAGTATCGACAACGTTCAAAGGTACCATCGTTTATCTACGGAAAACCGAACTTTGCCGTATTAAATGTCTGGTCCAATAAGGAAGTGAAGGAATTAGTGCGTCAATCTAAAATAATTTAGGTAGGAATATAAATCAATTTCTAAAGCCCGTCATAGACGTAGCTATAATATACTACCGTCTTGAAAAAAATAGGGTATATTCGGTGAACGGAGTAGAGGCCTATGGCATATCTAGTTTTTTTTTTTTTTAACATATGATTTGAATTTCGATATTTTTAAAGGATTTATTATTTTATTTCAAAATTCACAGTATATTAATAATAGGTCTTTACCTATGAAATTGCCGTTTTGTATGAAAAAATTTAAACGAATTTTTTTCATGCATTTTTTATTTGTATTAATCGAAGTAATGACCCATGCAATCAATGCATCTTTGCCAACGCAGTGGCAGTTTATTGATGCCCTTCTTAAAGAAATCAGCTGGACGGGAGGCAACAAATTCTTCAAAGGCATTTTGTACTGCCTCTCGGGTATTGAATTTTTTTCCCGCCAGGAAGTTATCCAAATTCTGGAAAAAGTAGTAGTCTGTAGGCGCAAGGTCTGGTGAGTAAGGCGGATGACGAAGAGCTTCCAACCCCAGTTCTTGCAACTTGGAGACCGTCTGCTGTGCAGTATGAGGTCGCGCGTTGTCGTGCAGGAGCAGCGGAGACGAGCGATTGACCAATGCTGGTTGGAGATGTGCCAGCTTCTCCATCATTGTGTTCAGTTCTTCACAGTACACATCTGAAGTAATGCTCACCCCGTTTGGTAAGAAGCTGTGATGAATTACATCGG
The DNA here is from genome assembly GCA_946251885.1 of Cosmia pyralina. Lineage (NCBI taxonomy): Eukaryota > Metazoa > Arthropoda > Insecta > Lepidoptera > Noctuidae > Cosmia > Cosmia pyralina. The sequence goes on along the minus strand of OX276346.1, from coordinate 3,249,374 downwards.
CGCTAGACCACCAAACAGTGACCATCACTTTTCTAGGGGTAAGTTTTCGTTTAGGGCATTGTTTAGGTGCTGAACCAGGATCCAACCAACTTGCTGAGCGCTTGCGGTTATCAAACAGAATCCATTTTTCATCGCAGGTAACAATGCGGTTCAAAATTCCTTCATTTGTGTGTCTGTTGAGCAGTGCAAGGCACGTCTCGACGCGTACTTCGCGCTGGCGATCATCGAGTTCGTGGGGCACCCATTTGTCAAGCTTTTTTACCTTGCCAATTTGACGCAAATGGACCAATATTGTTTTGACGCTAACGTCGAAAGCTGCTGCTAATTCAGCCGTAGATTGTGTATCATCAGCTTCCACAATCGCCTTTAATTCGTCATTGTCGACCAAAGTCTTCGGACGACCGCGAGGTTCATTTTTCAGGTCGAAATTTCCAGGACGGAAGCGAGCAAACCAATAACAAGTGGTGCGTTGGTTTGTAGTGTTAGCTCCGTAAACGTCGTTGATGTTGCGTGCCGCTTGTGCCGCGTTGCTGCCACGACGGTACTCATATTCCATAATTACTCGAATTTTTAACGTATCCATGATGACGAAAAAGATTGAAATGCGATGAAAATGTAACACTAATCAATAAACAAATGACTACTTTTGGAAAAAAAAATCCATGTTTTTAAAATAAAATTAATTTGAAATTAGAATTCTTAGCCAAACAAAAATTATTTTGATTTGAAATGGCCAGTACTGCAGAACGGCAATTTCATAGGTAAAGACATTATATATATTATAGCTACGTCTGTGACGGGCTTAAGGGTCGATAGTTACATTGATTCGCTATATTTCGGTTTTTACGATGGAACCTTTGATCGCTGTCGTACTGTACATTTATGATAAGTACATTTTAGTTTGTAAATTGCACTGTGCGTACAACGCCTTTGATCTGCAATGTTGTGCATGAAATAAATAAATTAATATAGCAGAGTTACTGACTATAAGGCCAGTGGATAGGAGTTATAGAGCAGTGTTGGCCCAGTGGTAACGGGCGCTACTTACGAGCACGTAGGTCGCAGGTTCGACCCCAGACAGACGTACTTTGTGTAAATTATTTCATCACCACTGCTCTTAAAACGGAGAAGGATAACATCGTGAGGAAACCAGCATGTGCTAGAACCAAAATTTCGAAGACATATCCCAGCAGTTGGGTACATTACAGGCTGATCATGCTATTGGCTATAACGGTTCGTCTTTGGTAACCCCTTAACAAGTGAAAACAATGCAACCTTCACAAAACACACCCTTTTATAAAAATCAAATACTCTTAATACATTACGGTAAAATGGGGTTACTTTGATACTACGGGTTTACTTTGATAATAATTTTCATCTTATGAAAATATCTATAGGTCTAGATTTTTTAAGACATAAAAAGTTTTTCTGAACTTAAAAATGCCCAGGAACCGGTACACCAACAAAACCTTATTCACACACCGAATAAAATTAGTTTTCATAAGTCGAATCAAAGTAAAACCCGTAGTATCAAAGTAACCCCATTTGACGGTACTCAAAATTATAATTAAGTACGTCATATCTCGGTGTATTTTACTGTTAAAAAACCGGCCAAGTGCGTGTCGGACCATGCACAATGAAGGTTTTTTTTTTTTTATTTTAGGCTCAGTAGTTTCGGAGATAAGGTGAATGGTCAATTTTCGTTTATTTTCTTAAATAACTTTAAAACAATTTATTTTAAAATTATAATAAAAATATATTTGAGACCCTCATAGTAAGCCCTTTTATTCGATATATCACACGATACAGTTTGCAAAACTTTTTTTTTTATTTTCTTATTTGCCCCCCAAAAGTGACTCCCATATTCAAAATTCATAGAAATTTACATGTGTATCAAACAACATCGGTCCATAAGATTCGGAGCAAATTGACTGCGACAGACGGACAGACAGACACACGAGTGATCCTATAAGGGCTCCGTTTTTCCTTTTGAGATACGGAACCCTAAAAATAAATAAAATAGTCTCATCAAGTCACCAGCTTGTTCTAAAAGTTAGATAAATTAATAAACTAGAAACTGTACTGGACATAATATTACCATTTATACTAAACCAGTTGTTTCCACAGCTTTGCGAGTTGCATTCTGTTAATATTCGAGGTGTAATGTTAGTTCTGTGACTAACGGGTCCTATACTGGACAATTCTGTTACGGTTTGAATATTGTTTTGAAATAGAAGTTATACATCCTGTTTGAAATATTAGTTAACAAACCGTGGGGACTTCCCATCGGCAAAAACTACCAACTTCCATACAAACTTTCATTCCCTATTTAACCCCTTTAGGGGGGGATATGCTTTCAAAAATCCTTCCTTAGCCTTCCTATGCTCTACATTCTCATGTTATAGAAGGAACTCTTGTGCATTTCATGCTTCTAGACCCAGCGGCAGCGGTTTAGGCGGTGTGAGCGAATTTAAGATTTTTATATAAATTCACGCCTTCTTCCCATGGGAGTAGGCAGAACTACGATCCTTACGTACTCCTTTTACCTCGTTTACGTTCATACATCTCGTCATACACGCTCGCCGGTTTCGAGTACTACGCACCTGACCTTTCTGAAGAACATCATCAACACATTTCTTCTTAAGGCATTTCCATTTACAATACAAATCTGCCTTGTAAAAACCCTTTTGTTAGTCGCCTTTAATTTTTTTCCAAAAATTCAAATTCAAAATTCTTTTATTTGGGACAACATAGGAACCATTTTTGTTAGTAAACATCATAATAGGTTGGGGAAAAAGTTTCTTCGCATTTTTTAAGAAAATTCAAAACATTTTTTAATATACATTATTTACATTTATCTAAAGTATGTAGGTACCATTTTGTTCGATAACTTTTTGCCATCTTGTAGGTAGGGACACGATCCCATTGCTATAGAAATTTTGGGACTTCTGATCAAAATACCGCGACAAGTGGTTTTGGCAGTCCTCTCGTGATGTTAACCTGACACTGCCTAAAGAATTCTGAAGAGACTGAAACAGGTGGAAATCTGAAGGTGCAAGGTCAGGACTATACGGCGGATGCATTAGTACCTCCCAGCCAAACTCTCTTAATTTTTGCTGAGTGGCTAAAGATGTGTGAGGTCTAGCGTTATCATGATGAAAAACCACACCCCTTCTGTTGATTAATTCCGGCCGCTTTCTCTCAACATCTTGCTTTAATCTCATCAGTTGTTCGCAGTAGAGTTCAGAATCGATGGTCCTGTCTGGTGGTAACAGCTCATAATTAATAATGCCCTTCCAATCCCACCACACACACAGCATCACCTTGTTGCGAGTTAACCCGGGTTTCGCCACAGTCTGTGAAGCCTGACCACGACCTTTTTCGCACGTTCTTGTCGTACGTGATCCACTTTTCATCACCAGTTAGCAGCTTCTTCAAAAATGGTTCGGTTTCATTACGTCGTAATAAAGAATCACAAATGAGTACACGGTTCATCAGGTTTCTTATAGTGAGCTAGTGAGGTACCCAGATATCGAACTTTTTTGTGTACCCAGTTTTTTTCAAATGCTCCGAAACTGTTTTGTGGTCAATTCCCAGTTCTTCAGCTACGTCGTAACTACTGATATGCCGATCTTGATCCAATTTTTCAAAAATGGCATCCATTTTATCCGTAATAGGGCGACCAGAGCGACGTGCATCTTTGACATCAAAATTTCCGGATTGAAAACGCTTAAAACAAATTTGTGCTACTCTCACAGACACTGCACTGGGTCCATAAACATTGTAAATTTTTTTCGCGGCTTGCTTTGCATTTTTCCCTTTTTTGTAGTAAAATTTTAAAATGTATCGAATTTCTTCATTAGATTCACTCATCTTGACAGTACGAAAAACAAATGAAAATCACACATTTTCCTAATTTGAATTTGGAATTATGTTCCTTAAAATTTAAACTTTCAAAAGTCAAAGTCAAAGTATTTTATTTGTTGAACATAGGTAATATGGTACATGGTATAAAATTTGCGTTGTGTCACTATGTTCTGCCTTGCAAGGCGTACAAATTAGGCGTAAAAAAAAAAAACTACAAACTAAATAAAACTGTTTCAAACCAGTAACGTCGTAAACAAGATAGAAAAACAAGTAGATCGGACTTTTTATTTTTTTTATTTTTTTTTTATTTAATGCTTCTATCATCTAAAAACTCATTGATAGAGTAGTAAGCCTTTTCAATCAATATTTTTTTAAGTTGCGATCTAAAATGGTTTATATGTATTGGTCATGCTTTTTAAAGTTTTTGGTAGTTTATTATAAATCTTTGGACCCATGCTGACACAACTCTTTGAGAAAAGCGCAGTATTGTGTATTTTTGATTTTAGTGTGCTTTGGTGACGTTTAGTATTAAGTTTTTCAAATTTAGACAGATTCTCCCTAACAAATATTATAATTTCATAAATATAGAGAGATGGAAGCGTAAGTATTTTTAAACTAACGAAAAATGGTTTGCAACTTTCGGTGGTTTTTAACATACATATGGCTCGAAGACATTGTTTTTGGGCCTTAAATGCCATTTCTCTATTGGTAGAGTTGCCCCAAAATATTATGCCGTAACGAAGAGTTGTGGAGACATATGCATGATATGCAGTAAGGACAGTATTACGATTTGCAACCTTATTCAAATTGTGTAAAGCATAGCAAAATTGATGAATTTTTTTTATCATAGTCTCCATGTGTGTATTCCATGTCATATTTTCGTCTAGCCAAATACCTAGAAATTTGATTCGTTCCGTTTTAATGATCTTATTTTGGTCATAATGAATGTCAAGAATATTAAGATTAGTTATCGTCTAAATGTCATTATTTGAGTTTTATTAAAATTAATCTGTAAGTTGTTATTATTTAGCCATTGAATTATTAGACTTAAGCTACTATTTATGTCATTTTCATATGAGTCACTATTTTTACCAGAAAATACTATAGTACAGTCATCAGCAAATATGGTCATAGGATGTGGTATGGTTTTCGGAAGGTCATTTATGTAGCATAAAAATAATAAAGGGCCAAGCACGCTTCCCTGAGGCACACCATAGTAAATTTGTCTCTCTCTTGATTGGTAATTAACTTCAGTTTTAGTTTGAACATCGACTGTTGAAATACTAGTTACCTGTTTTCTGCCAGTAAGGTATGACTTTATTAATTTTAAAACTTTGCCCCTAATGCCATATTTATATAGCTTATTTAGAAGGATTCCATGGTCAACAAAATCGAAAGCCTTAGTCATATCCATAAATAAGGCTGTTACAGGTATTTTTTGGTCCATATTTGTAACTATTTCATTGATCAGTTCATAAATGGCCATGTTTATGTTTTTATACTTTCTAAAACCATACTGCTCTTTAGTTAGAATGCCATTTTTTTCAAGAAACATGTATATACTGTTATAAATAACCTTTTCAATTATTTTGGAAAATATTGAAAGAAGAGCAATGGGTCTGTAGTTTTGTATATTTTGAGGATCATCCTTTTTTTGTAGTGGTTTTATTACGGACAGTTTTAAGTCTTCAGGAAAAACACCATGTTCTATACATAGGTTAGTAATAAAGCTGAAAACCGGTGAAATTTCAACAGCTACGCTTTTTATTATCTTTGTCTCAATGTCGTCAAAGCCAGAGCTATTAGTATTTTTCAGAGTTGTAATTATTTTATAAATGTCAATTGGTGCTGTGGGTGATAAGAATAATGAATTCATGTTTGAACTAGTTACTGTTATTTTATGGTCAGAATTGTTTGTTGGCTGTATTTGGTCAATGAAATGATTATTAAATAGTTCTGCAATGTCAGCTGGATTTGTTACGAATTTATTGTCAATGTGGAGTTTATAAGGACTGTTCCTTGGAATGTTATTTTTAGATGAGTTTATAACCCTCCAGGTTGCTTTAGTTTTATTTACAGCGTTATTGATAAAATAGCTATTTTGCGATTTTTGGGTCAATTTGATAATTGTTTTTAAAAGTTTGGAATAGGAATTATATCTTTGTCTATTGACTACATTTGGTTGCCGCCTGAAGGTCCATAGCATCTCACGTTTACGTTTAGAGCACAGTTTAATGCCTTTTGTGATCCATTTCTGTGGTTTAGTAGTTACATTTTTTATTTTCTTTAAAGGGAAACACAGATCGTAAAATAATTTGAATAAGTTATGAAATTCTTTAAATGCATTGTTTGGATCTTTGCAGCTATAAACACTATTAAAACTAAGACTCTGGAGAGCCTCTTTAAATTTTTTGACATTTTCTTGGCAAAAATCGCGTTTATAAGAGAACCAGTGTGAGATCGTGCAGGTCTTTTTGACGGGACATTTTATAATTTGAGCTGTATGGTCAGAGACGGCTAGCTCCATTACCTCACATACACTTCCTCTCACATTGTGTATAATATTGTCGATGCATGTACCGCTATCTAGCCGGGTTGGTTCACGCACACCTAATTTCATATTAAAGCTATGTAAGAGATTTTGAAATTGCATTGACATTTTCGTGGTTTTTAAAATATCGATGTTAAAGTCTCCGCAAATCAGCACCTTTTTTTTGGAATTCGGACATATTTTCCTTAAGATTCCATCAAAGTTATAGAAAAATGAAGTTAAAGAATCGATATTATTCTTAGGAGATCTATAAATACAAACTATAATTATTCGATGTTCGATTAATTCAATTGCACAAGATTCTAAGATACAAGAACTACAGTATTCTTTTAAGTCATGAATTTTATACGGATGTTTATTATTTACTAAGATGCATGAGCCACCTCTCCGGGACTTTCTTGCATAGAAGGTAGCAAGAGTATAATTTGGAATACAAAGATTGCAATGGTCCTCTTCTGTCATATTGTGTTCTGTAACACAATGGTCCTCTTCTGTCATATTGTGTTCTGTAACACAAAGTACATCCACATGTTTACCAAGGCTAGCAAGATCATTTATATGTAAGCTTAATAAGTCCGATTTACTTATTAAACCGTTTGTGTTTTGATGAATAACATGAATATGGTTATACAAGAAAAAAATTTTGATTGATCCCAGCTTCAGGAGCATCTATTGTATAAGAGACATTGTCTATATTATTAGAATTGGAAAAACAATTATGAAAGGTCATGTCAATATCATATTTTACATTGCAAAAAATATTGTTCATACCAGTATTATTAATCACACCATTTAACTTAGAAAACATTGTATAATCATAGGGTAAATCGTAATTAGAGTCATATAGAAATGCATAGTTGTGTATCTGAATGTCATTGTATAACAGGTTATTGAACAATTCAACTCTTAAGTTGTACATATTAGAGTAATAGCTGTACTTATACGTAGGTAAACATATTATAATATTCAATGATACCAAAACCAGCCAGATACAAATAGTATAGCCAAAGAGATTTTAATTTAAATTCATACATACTATAATGCGAAAACACTTTTTCCCCAACCTAATATATACAACTTATACACTAGGATTAGTAACAAACTTATAAATAAAAAACCAAGTTAATGAGTCATGTACCTTGGAGGCACTTCATGCGGACAGTGAATCCGCATGAGATGCCTCAGCACAGGAGCTCTCGGGTCCTCAGCCACGACTTTCAGGATGCTATTGCTACTCCCTCGAATCCTCCCCACAAGCGATGCCACCTTTTTCCTGATGATAGCATGGAAACCATCTGTACTCGATTGGGCAAACATCCCCGAGGCACTACAGAAACGAGGGAGTTTCAACATCATCCTGAAAACATTATTATATTGGACGCGCAGTGCATTTAGCGTCCCACAAGAACAGCTGAACCACAGACTTCCCGTGTACAGGCCTTGACCTGATCAGTACAGCGAGAAAATCTGCGTGCCAACATGTTCCCGCGGACCGCTAACGCCCTGCGCTCCCTCTCCACGTCATCATCATCTTTAAGGTCGTCGACAAGTATATGGCCCAGATATTTAAATTTGGTCACCTGCTTTATATTAGCGCCGTTCAATGTAATTGAGGGAATGGTGTCTGGGCACTTGCCGGCGGCCTTGAAGACCATGAACTCGGTTTTTCGTACATTATATATAAGACCATGTGATGCGGCGTATTTTTCACAAACCTTAAGCATTTCCCTGATTGACCTCGCAGTCGGGCCCAGCAACACCATATCGACCGCGTAGCTGACGCTGTTCACACAAAAAGATTAAGGTTTTTTTCGATTAAGGTTTTTAGTTAGTAGATATTCGTATTATATTACGAAGAAGCCTAGGGTCTTGTTTATATTAAAGAATAATCAAAAAGTTACCATCTGCTCATTGCGTCAATTGCTTGAATTAAACAAATTATTTTGTTCCTTTTCTTCTACTTTTCAACCCGTCACATGTAGCAATGTATAACCTTATGAACCCCAAAGGTTCATGTCAATGTGTGCTCGAATGTCAACCGAACCCCATAGGTTCACAACTACGTATTTTACGTTTATATATACATATAATAGGTTGGGGAAAAAGTTTCTTCGCATTTTTTAAGAAAATTCAAAACATTTTTTAATATACATTATTTACATTTATCTAAAGTATGTAGGTACCATTTTGTTCGATAACTTTTTGCCATCTTGTAGCTAGGGACATGATCCCATTGCTATAGAAATTTTGGGACTTCTGATCAAAATACCGCGACAAGTGGTTTTGGCAGTCCTCTCGTGATGTTAACCTGACACTGCCTAAAGAATTCTGAAGAGACCGAAACAGGTGGAAATCTGAATGTGCAAGGTCAAGACTATACGGCGGATGCATTAACACCTCCCAGCCAAACTCTCTTAATTTTTGCTGAGTGGCTAAAGATGTGTGAGATCTAGCGTTTGCATGATGAAAAACCACACCCCTTCTGTTGATTAATTCCGGCCGCTTTCTCTCAACTTCTTGCTTTAATCTCATCAGTTGTTCGCAGTAGAGTTCAGAATCGATGGTCCTGCCTGGTGGTAACAGCTCATAATGAATAGTGCCCTTCCAATCCCACCACACACACAGCATCACCTTGTTGCGAGTTAACCCGGGTTTCGCCACAGTCTGTGAAGCCTGACCGGCCATTGATCACGACCTTTTTCGCACGTTCTTGTCGTACGTGATCCACTTTTCATCACCAGTTATCAGCTTCTTCAAAAATGGTTCGGTTTCATTACGTCGTAATAAAGAATCACAAATGAGTACAGGGTTCATTAGGTTTTTTTCAGTGAGCTCGTGAGGTACCCAAATATCGAGCTTTTTTGTGTACTCAGTTTTTTTCAAATGCGCCAAAACTGTTTTGTGGTCAATTCCCAGTTCTTCAGCTACGTCGTAACTACTGATATGCCGATCTTGCTCCACTTTTTCAAAAATGGCATCCATTTTATCCGTAATAGGGCGACCAGAGCGACGTGCATCTTTGACATCAAAATTTCCGGATTGAAAACGCTTAAACCAAATTTGTGCTACTCTCACAGACACTGCACTGGGTCGATAAACATCGCAATTTTTTTTCGTGGCTTGCGTTGCATTTTTACCTTTTTTGTAGTAAAATTTTAAAATGTATCGAATTTCTTCATTAGATTCACTCATCTTGACAGTACGAAAAACAAATGAAAATCACACATTTTCCTAATTTGAATTTGGAATTATGTTCTTTAAAATTTAAACTTTCAATGATACCAAAACCAGCCAGATACAAATAGTATAGCCCAAGAGATTTTATTTTAAGTTGATACATACTATAATGCGAAAAGACTTTTTCCCCAACCTAATATGATATACGTTTACATACATATTAGGTTTCTCCTTGGTGTCTCCTTACGCACCCCATGTGTGCGTTTGACATTTAAGGTGTTAAGAGAAGATTACCCTTTTATTTTTCTTGCAGTGTGACCCAGGGGTCGGCGTGGACCGTTTCTTCCACGCGCTCTACACGGAGCGAGACTCCCGCATGGTGATGTTACTCGGCACAGCCTGCTCGGAAGTCACTGAGAGCATCGCCAAGATTGTGCCATACTGGAATATTGTGCAGGTTAGGAAGATTTTATAGAAATTAGTGAGGAGGAGAGAATGTCCTTGAAATGGTTTGTGTTAATTTTCTCATTGCGCGTATCTACAGAACTAGTTATGATCACCATTTGTTCGATAAGCAGTTGATAATAAAGCGTAGCGAAGAGAATACGTACCTACGAACATCTTCTTCTTCTAGTATGTACAGTCAGGAAAAAAGTCGATTAACACTTGCAGTTTTTTAATCTTAATTATTAAGCGAAATATTTAATTCTAATCGGAACAAAGTTCTTAAAATTTTCAACTCAAATTCAAATCTCAAAAATCGAAAAAAAATTCTCAAAAAAAAAAAAACAAAAAAGATACAAATTCTACAAAATAATAAAATATAAATAATAATATATTATATATAATTCTTCAAATTTTCTTATATTTATCTCTTAACAGTGAAACGCAAAAAAAGCAGTTTATCGAATCATTTTGTGTTAATTTAGATGATGTCAAAAAGTAGCAGTGTTAACCGACTTCTGTTATAATAATAATAATAATAATCGTTTATTAACCAAATAATGTTTTACATTTCCTTAAAACTAATACAAAAATAAACTACTCCTTAAAATAAAGTTAGGAATTAAGGAAACATAATTTTAATAAATTAACTTGTGGACTCCACACTAGGTCAAGCCTGTCTCGTGGAGTCCTAGACAGTTTTAGACAATCTGAATATTCAGGGTCGATGCTGTATTTTAATTTTAAATTTATTTATTAGGTACATATTGTTTTGAAAATTTAACGTAAGACAAAATAAAAATAAAAGACTTGAAAAAATTAAATTAAATCGTAACAAAAACTATGTTTGAAATAGGATGCATCTTAAATGTAGGTAAGTACTTATTATTCACAATTTTGCAAGGGTGCGTCCAAGAGAATGTTACAGTACTTGTATGTAAGGGTTTGGGAGGCAGTGTGAGAGTGACGGTATGAGTGAGGAAGTGAGTGGGATAAAAGTGTTTGCGATATGATAAATATGTTAAGACATTACTCTAACGAAAGCTTCGGTTTCTGAGTAGGATTGAGTTAACAGCCAATGTTTAATATTTTGTTTAACTTTGATGGTGCTACAATTCTTGATTTCACAGATTTTTGCAATTTTATTGTAAACGAAACTGAGCATAAATTCTTGCATAATATGTTGTGCAAAAGCGGTTTTTACTACAGTAAGCGGACATTTGTAGATTCGTTGGTTAAGTAGTTGTTGATATTCTGAAGATTGGATTGTTATTTTGTGTTGTTTTAGTACTAATTTAAGAATGTATAACTGTCGGATATTAAGTACTGATGCTTCTTTATACAAATGATCTGTGGGATAACAAAAGTGTTTTCTATACATAACCTTTAGCACTGATCTTTGGGCTCTTTCTATTTGTATCATTGAGGTTATGCCGACTCCGCCCCATACTGTAATGCAGTAACAGAGAACTGACTCACATAATGCTACATACACCAGGTGTAGGACCTTTTTGCTGGCCGAGTTACGTAACAGTTTCATTACGTGAATCAGCTTTCTGATTCGCTTAGCTACTAAGTCGATGTGGGGTCTAAACGTAAGACGTTGATCTATTAGAACCCCTAAGTATTTTAGAGATTCGACATTTTTAATTTCCTCACCTGTGCTGCATGTTGAAGGGTGGACTCTAAGCTGTAAAGGAAGTTTTGGTGCTGATGAAAGAGTTTTATGGAAGCAGATGAAGTTAGTTTTTTTAATATTAAGTGACAGAAGGTTAAGGTCGAGCCATTTTTTTATGCTAGTTAAGCCGTTTTGGGCTTCATCGCGGACTGTTTCCCAAGATTTGCTATGAAAAATAATAGCTGTGTCATCTGCGTAGCAGATGACTTCTGCATTTTGCGTAATGGCGTGATGAATATCATTAATATAGATGATAAATAGTGTCGGGCCCAGAACGCTACCTTGAGGCACTCCAAATTCTACGCTGCTGTGACAACTGGTGGTTTCTCCAATTTTCACACATTGCCTTCTGTTAGAAAGGTAGGTCTCAAACCATTTGAGTGGCAGACCTCTTATACCAATCCTCTCTAGCTTTTTTAGTAGTATAGGAATAGCAACGGTGTCGAAAGCTTTTGCAAGGTCTAGGAATATTCCTATGCATTTTTCATTATTATCTAAATAAGATGTTACAAGGTTGACTAAGAGACTTACTGCGTCTTCTGTAGATTTTCCCTGTCTAAAACCAAACTGCTTGCTGGATAATATATTGTTGGAATCTAAGTATGAGGTAAGTCGTTTGTTAACAATTTTTTCGAGAATTTTGGAAAATATTGCTAACAGTGAGATGGGTCTATAATTAGTTGGGTTTTGTTTGGGACCGCTCTTATGTACTGGAGTGACCTGTGAATCTTTCCATATGTTAGGAAATATGCCTGACTCTAAGCTAAGGTTTATAATATGGGTTAATGGTATTACGACTTCGCTTGTTATTTGTTTGATAAGTGTTGGTGTAAAATTATCCGGGCCTGGGGCACTGTCGTTTCTCAGATTTGTGATTATTTTGTCTATCTCAAAGACGTCCGTGGGTTGCATAAAGAAATTTGTGCTTTGAGATTCTTCTAGCTGTAGTTTATTTATAACTGATTCCTGGGTTTCATTGATGTCTGCGAGAATTTGACTGGCTAGGTTTTTGCCAATGGAGGAGAAGTAATCATTGCAGTAGTTTATTGAAGTTTGTGCCGAAGATTCACTTTTAAGCAGTTCATTAGGAGCACTTCTGTTGTTGGTCTGTTCAGTAATATTTCTGATAGCTTTCCATAAACCTTTAGCATTGTTTTTGTTATCTTCTAATTTTTTATTGTCGTGTTCGCGTTTAAGTCTGTGTACGATATTTGTAAAGAAGTTCCTGTAACGGTTGTAAATTAGTTTTTTTGTTTGGTCTTTGGGGTGTTTACTCGAATCGCGATGAAGTTTGTCTCTGTGGTTCATGTTGCTGACCGTACTATCGAGGAAAATTACATCGACACACCGTAAGGACTATTCTTGCTTGCAGGGCTCGGCCGCTATAGTAACGCTTGTTAATAGATGTGGTCATCGTTTGCACGGGATTTTGATAATAATTCTCCTCGAGTCTACTCACGGTGCCCTTAATCCTAACTAACATTAAAAATGCAAAAGTGAGTTTGTCTGTTACGCTTTCACGCTAAAACGGCTACACATATTTAAATGAAATTTGACACATGGGTAGACCATGCCCTGGGAAAGGACTTAAGCTACTTTTCATACTGGATCGCAGATGAAGTCGCGGGCAATACCTAGTTAAGTATACTTATGGGAAAGATGCAAACAAATAGACACCTTTGTGTGCAGTAAAAAGATTTTGTATAGGTATAACAAACAATTCAACTACAAACTGAATACCTAAATTCATACAAACGTCCAGTAAAGCTGTATTATAGATTACTTAACTTCTAAAACATCTGTTCAATGAATAGCTAAGTACAGACTCAACCCATCTATTGACAGCCGCATGCATCCGACAATTTCCAATTTCTCTCAGGATCTGGATAAAATCAGTTTCCTTTCATAGCGTGGAGCGGACACACCAATTTTCACTGCTCATACATGCGCTGTCACAACATGGCGTTTTGCAGTTCCCGCTTTTTTGAGAGAAACAGATTACGTTCCTAGTTACGGATGCTGCCCGAATTTAGGGACTACGAGTTTTTATTTTGCTACAGTCTTTAGTCAAGATTATGTTAGATTTTTTCTGTTTTCTTATTGCACTTTTTACGCGTGAATAGACGGTTCTTTAACCGCACCTATATAGGGTGATATATTTGAAATAGGCCGAGACATCTATTTTTAGGGTTCCGTAACTCCAAAGGAAAAAACGGAACCGTTATAGGATCACTTTGTTGTCCGTCTGTCTGTCTGTCAGTCTGTCAAGGCCCTTTTTCTCAGGAATGCAAGGTCTCACAGCACAAGTAAAGGAAAAAGTACGAAAATCGTGATTTTGTAATTATATCACATAAACAACAAGAATTTTGGGTTTATATCAATTTATTTATTTATTTAAGATATAGGTACCTACTTAAACAACGTAACGTATGGGAGAACAAGTTTTTCAATTACATTGTTACATTGTTTGTTTTTGGGATAAATTCTTTGTGCGTGGTCCGACAGTCCGACACGTACTTGGGTGGTTTTTTACAAAAATATTTCTTGTATTTCGGAAAACACAAAATATTTTTTATATTCTGCTATAATACCGAGACCACTCCGTGTCTCGGAAAGCACGTTAAGCCGTTGGTCCCGCCTGTTATTCTTGGATCTTTGTCAGTATATTACGGGTCGTCAGAAGCCCGAAACTCGTCTGGCAACCAGCCTTACCAAGGGGTAACGTGTCACCCAGTAACTGGATTGTAGAGGTCAGATAGGCAGTCGCTTCATGTAAAATACTGGTATTCAGCTGCATCCGGTTAGACTGGAAGCCGACCCCAAAACAGTTGGGAAAAGGCTAGGCAGATTGATTTTTGTACACCGTAGAGGTGTATTGCAGATACTTTTTTTTACTTTAACCAACTTTATTTGTTAACCGCCTACAGTAACAATAAACAGTCATCAACTGCCTTTTCCCAACTATGGAGTTGTTGACGTCAAGACCGATGGATTAGAACCGCTTCTTTAGGACTTGAAGACCTTTTAGAACGGTGTCTAAGTCACCTAGAGCAGTGGTGGCCCAGAGGTAACACGGCCCTGACTTACGAGTTGTAGGTCGTGAGTTCGAGCCCAGGCAGGTGCTATACATTGTGTATATATTTTCATCACTACTGCTCTCAAAACGGTGAAGGAAAACATTGTGGGGAAACCGGCATGTCCTAGAACCAAAAATTCTAAGACGTGTGACATCTACCAAACCGCACTGGGCCCGCGTGGTAGATTACAGCCGACTCCCTCTCTTCGAGAGGAGGCCTGTGTCCCAGCAGTGGGAACTCTATATATACCCCTTGGTAAGATTGGTTGGCAGACTTTCGGGCTTCTGACGACCCGTAACTAATGTCAAAGATCCAAGAATGACAGCCGGGACCAACAGCTTAACGTGCTTTCCGGCAGGGGTGTTTCGGTATTTAAAGATGGTCACCAACCCACGGACCGACCGCGGCAAGCGTAGATTAACCTGATTGATCGACCCGTGCGGCTGTTTTACTTAGCCACGAGCCCCTCTCTTAACATTAAACAATGTTATATTATAATCCATTCCATTCTATCTCCAGTTCTGGAGCCATAGCACTTGATGGCGCGCTTCTCCCAGTCTGCTCCGACTTTCGGTATCTCGGTTCACTTGTGCAAAGCGATGGCGAAGTAGATCGGACGGTTAAGCATAAGATTAACACTGGATGGATGAAATGGCGGCAGGTCACGGGAACAATCTGCTACTCCCGCATTCCCCATAAACTTCAGGGGAAGATATATAAAACAATGGTTAGACCTGCTGTCTTGTATGGATCAGAATGTTGGGTCACAAAAGGGATGAATGAAAAGCAATTTCATGCAGCCGAGATGATAATGCTAAGAGGGATGTGTGGTGTTACACGAATGGATAGAATAAGAAATGAGTACATAAGAGAAAGTTTGAAAGTGGCACCGGTGACTGAAAAGTTGTGCGGAAATGGGTATGTGATGTGTGATGTGGGTGTGTGAGGAAAATGTCGTGGAGGAAGTTTTGAGTATGAATGTCGATGGCTATAAGAATAGGGGAAGACCAAAGAAACGATGGATGGATTGTGTGAAAGATGACATGACTAGAAAGGGGGTGACTACCGATGACGATTAATAGAGAAGTGTGGAAAAAAAGGTTGCGCCGACCCCAAATAGATTGGGATAAGGGCAGGAGAATGATGATGATGATGATATTCTATTCCATTCTAAAAACTAATCTCTCAGCTACAATACCAATAGTTTTCTTGACGAACAAACAAAACACAGCTATATTTGTAGGTTACAAAAACCTTATTACTTTTTTAGAGGTAATTCTTACTAGATTGTCCAGCCCAACGGACAAATGACACCCTCAGACTCGGTTCAACTAATCCTTGAGAAATCCTCGGACGCCCTTCTAAAGAATACCCTAAAAATATTCTTCTTGTATTTTCTTGTTGTGGTCAGTTTATGTTGCGGCAAATTGGCAATATTAGCCCTACTGCCAAACGTATAGCGTCTTCACTCCGGACGGCAATATTCGGACTTTAATTTCGCAAATCCCGAAAAGTTTGCTCTTTGGAAAGAGTTTCTGAAAATAGTTTTTGTAAAGGGTTGGGGAACTTTTGTAATTAGTTTGTAAGGAAAAAACCGATCAAGTGCGTGTCGGAGCACGCACAAAGAAGGGTTCCGTAGTTGGGTTGAATTTATCACTAGAATTTTAGTTGAAAAACATGTTCTCCCATAAACTTCAACTGCCAATGTAAGTTTATATGCATACTATTGAGAGATTCACCATTTTATTTTAAAGCTTCTGATAGTTCTTCCTGCAATCTCTTTGTATAGAAACATTTTCTGTATTTTATTCAGTTTTAGATTAATTGTTTTCGGAGATAAGTGGAGAATGGTAAATTTAATCCATTTTCTTAAATAACGTTATAAAACTATACATCACCGTAGCTCTACGTTGACGTCGTGGTGGGGCTTGCGCGCTCTGAACTCTGGGTCTGTGCCGGTAAAGTTTACTTTGCCGAAACAGGTCTAGGGTATCCCGAATATAAGCTACCACGCTATGGTTATTGCAGACTTCGACATAAAAAAAGCCTAAACCAGTGCCCCGCTTCAAAACAGTTCGTTCATTTAAAAATATAGACCTAGATAGTTTTAATCGTGACCTGAACAATGTTCCTTGGGGAAATATTTCGAAACAGAATAATGTTGATGAAATGGTTTCTATGTTTGGTACAAACATAGAAACAGCTTATTTGATGATCATGCACCATTCAAGCGAATTAAATTGTCTAAAGCTCCTACCCCGTGGATTACAGATGTTGTAAAAATTATGAAACTGCACCGAGATGAGGCACTGGCTAGGGCGCATGTGACAAAGTCACCGTCACATATGGACTACTATAGGCAACTAAAAAACCTTGTCATATCTAGCATGAGAAACGAAAGAAAGGCCTACTTTACATACTACGAGTACGTTAACAATAACGCAAAAAAGCCTAAAGACATGTGGAGACACCTTAAAAGCACATCTACATTCAGCGACCCCTGTGAACCGTCAATCCCAGATAATCTGAAAACTCCTGACGACATAATTAGATGTACCGGGAAACGCAAATCCTGATTTAGAAAATTTAAATTATTTTAAAAACACGGTTATTAGCCAAAATCAGTTTGAGCTCAAAAAAACAACGTATATGGAAGTTATCGAAATATTAAATATGATAAAAACCAAGGCTTATGAACATGACCTCATCAATATCGATCTTTCTTTTGATGAAATATATCAAACCGATGATCCATCAGCAGCGTATCATCATTTTATTAAAATATTTAAATTACTTTACGATTTGTGCTTTCCGCTAATTCAAATCACTGTAAAAGTTAATGCCAAATTAAAATGGATATCGCGCGGGATTAAAGTGTGTAGTAAAAATAAAAGAGAATTACTCTGGAAGTTCAGACGGAAACCATCATCAACTAATAAACAAAAATATACTAGCTATTCTAAACTGCTTAAACGAATTATAAATCTTACTAAGCGCGCACAAAACAATTACAAAATAAATACATCGACTAATAAGAGTAGAACTGCATGGGAAATTATAAATAATAATAAATTAAATATACCTAACGAGGCGACAATCGAATTAAGAATTAACGATAAATTGACATCAAATCCTAAAAAAATTGCCAATGCATTTAATAACTATTTTATTGAAAAAGTAAAACCTCTCCCAGGTGCCGGTAAGGATGCCACAGCTCTAATCAATCATCAACCAAACTCAATGTTTTTATCACCAAGTCTGCCTTATCATATGCAGAAGATTATATCAAGTCTTAAAAACACGAGTAGTGTAGGATATGACGGTATTTCAACGAATGTGATCAAAGCAGTGAGTGAAGATATTTCTCAACACTTAAGCCATATTATGAACCTTTGTATTCTGAGTGGGTCATTTCCAAAAGATCTCAAATTGACAATAATTAAACCTTTATTTAAAAAAGAACATAAATATTTAATGGAGAACTATAGACCCATAGCATTAATTTCCGTATTCTCAAAAATTTTTGAGAAATATTTATATAATGAACTCAACAGTTACTTAGAACAACGTAAAATCCTATGTGATGAACAGAAAGGTTTCAGAAAAAATAGAAACATTAATATGGCGATTTACGACTTCATATACACTGTTTCAACACATGTTGACAAATCTTTACCGGTTTGTTCTATTTACTGTGACATGTCCCAAGCATTTGATTCCCTCACACGAGTTGGGTGTGAATCGGGTCCGAGTAATTTTACCTAATATTGTACGTAGTATGAGTTTGTATGTATGTATGTATGTATACATTGTATGTATGTACGTAGTATGAGAACGTTAATAATAAAAAAATATTTTCTTGGTATAGAACTCATACTACGTACAATATTAGGTAAAATTACTTCACACCGAACTCGTGTGAGGGGAGACCACAATATTCTGCTAAATAAACTTGAAGCCTACGGGATAAGAGGTAATGTCTTGGAATTGTTAAAATCATATCTTACCGACCGTCAACATATAACTCAAATATCTAAATTTAATATTAAAGCTAAAAAGGTACAGAACTTCTCTTCTCAAAAGCGTCTTATTACACATGGGGTGCCCCAGGGAAGTGTATTGGGCCCTCCCCTGTTCTTATTATATATTAATGACCTACCAAATGCAACTAAAGAACCCATGACATTATTCGCTGATGACAGTACTGTAACTATAACATCTAAAAATTTATCTGACTATAATTTTGACGCAAATAATTCATTAAACTCTATTATTACCTGGCTTAGCAACAATAATTTGAAAATTAATCTTAATAAAACTAACATAATGCATTTTAGTCAACGGGAAAAATCACATCATCATCTTCCTGCCCTTATCCCATATTACTTGGGGTCGGCGCAACACGTTTTCTTCTTCCATTCTCCCCTGTCAACCGTCACGCTATCATTCACTCCCTTCTCTTTCATATCATTCCTCACACAATCCATCCATCTTTTCTTTGGCCTTCCTCTGCCTCTCCATCCATCAACATCTATATTCATCACTCTTTTAGTCACATGCGTTTCGTCTCTCCTCATTACATGCCCATACCAAGACAAACGATTTCCTTTCAACTTTTCTGTCACTGGCGCCACTTTCAAACTTCCTCTTATATACTCATTTCTCACTTTATCCATTCTTGTCACTCCACACATCCATCTCAACATTCTCATCTCCGCTGCATGCAATTTTTTTTCATCCGTCTTCTTCACTGTCCAGCATTCCGATCCATAAAGTACGACAGGCCTTATCACGGACTTGTAATTTTTCCCCTTCAACTTGAGGGGCATCCGTGGGTCGCAAGTTGTTCCTGTAACCTGTCGCCATTTCATCCATCCTGCGTTGATCCGGTGCGTTATGTCTCGGTCTACTTCGCCATCCCCTTGGACAAGCGACCCGAGGTACCGAAAGTCGGAGCAGATCGGTAAGGGCGTTCCGGCAAGAGATATGGGCACAGGACCGGAGAGTCCGCCAAAATCACAAAACAAATACTCTGTTTTGGTCCGACTTACTCTCAGGCCAACGGTCTCCAGTCTTTTCCACCACACCTCCAATCTGCTCTGGACCTCTAAGCCACTCTCGGCAACCAGCACAATGTCATCGGCGAACAGCATACACCAGGGAGCTTCTTCCTGGATATCCGAAGAAAGAGTATCCATTATCAGCACAAAGAGGTAAGGGCTGAGTGCAGACCCCTGGTGCAAGCCGACAGCCACATCGAAGCTGTCAGTAGTGCCCACTATAGACCGGACTTGGGTACTGCATCGACTGTACATCGCGCGAATCAACTGCACATACTTCCCTGGTACACATTTTTCCTTAAGTGCCCACATCAATATGTGCATATTCATGTATCATGTTACACATGTTTTAACAAATAAAATTATCTTTATCTTTATCTTTATCGATATGATCCAGATTACCCTTCCTAATACACTCCGCACAATTACTGATATTAGTAATAAATCCATAGAAACAAAAGTATTCCCCGATTCATGGAAAATAGCATTGGTAAAACCCATCCCAAAAACTAAAAATATTAATGAACTTAAAGACTTGCGACCAATAAGTATTCTTCCTGTTCTTTCAAAGGTTATCGAGAGAGTGGTAGAAAAGCAACTCAAAGTATACCTAGAGGACAATAACATTCTGCCCCAACATCAATCGGGTTTCCGTCCAGGTCATAGCACAGCGACGACCTTGGCCCATGTCGCTGATGATATATTGTCTGAGTCAGACGCTGGTAATTGTTCAATCCTTGTTTTATTGGATTTTTCAAGGGCATTTGATTGTTTGAATCGAGAACTACTACTCGCGAAACTTATTCATTACGGAATTTCGATAGATAGCTGTAAATGGTTCAGATCTTTCCTTACGAACCGAAACCAGCAAGTCGTTATAGATAATGACAGAGGAAATATCGTTAAGTCAAAAAGGATGCTTATTGAAAGAGGTGTCACAGGGTTCTATTTTGAGTCTTATTTTATTTATTATTTTTACGGCTGATCTACCAAGCATTCTCAAACACCGTAAGGTTCACCTGTATGCGAACGACACTCAAATGTATAATTTAAGCCAATTGAAACCAGTCAGGCCATGGACAGTATATCAAAGGACATCGAGAAAATCCTCGACTGGTCTCAAAAAAATACGCTAATACTTAACGCATCTAAAACAAAATGCATGATATTGGGCACCAAGTACCAGATTTAAGCCGTTGACAATTTATACGAGCCAATGGTTGTTAACGGAGAGCTATTGGAAAGGGTGAAAGTTGCTAGAAATTTGGGGCTGGTCATGGACGATGAGCTTAGATTTGTAGAGCACATTAATGGCTGGATCTAGAATGCCTTTTATAGATTGAGAAGGTTCTCTATGGAATCCGCGAGTACCTCTCCGAGGATATTAGGAAACTGCTTGCGGATCTGCTAGTACTTTCACCATTTAACTATTGTGATTTCGTGTATGGACCCAGACTCTTTCAAAACACCAAACAATCCAAACAGAGAGTCCAGAACGCATGCATACGCTTCTGTTATAAAGTTCCAAGAAGATCGCACATCTCCCCTGACCTAACTGAGAAGGGACAACTCAACATGGAATCGCGACGCAATCTCCATTTGTTATGTTGCACACACAGGATTATGGCAGGTAAATGTGCTTCATACCTGTATAATAAATTATCTTGGTGTAAGGACGTACGCAGCTTGTATACCAGATCAAAAGTGAATAGATCGCTAATGATACCGAGACACAAAACAAAAGGGTATAAGGGCAGCTTCAGATATGTAGCATCAAAGATCTGGAATAATACACCACCTCCATTTCGAAGCATTAATAACAAAATTAATTTCAAACAAAAATGTAAAATATTAGTCTTTGACTATCAAAAAAATAGCACCAAAATTCTGTAAAAGATGCCCTCCTCGTTCAGTGGTTCTATGGATCTATGGTGGTATCCACTTAACACTACTATTCACTCCTAAGGTCTATCTATATATATTTTTTTTCTTCGTTTTCGTTTTTATACGAGTAGTTAAAAATCGTGTCCACAAACTGTAAAAGACTCCTATTGGTTTTAATCCAATAATAAATATAATATTAATGTATGATCACCATATTACTACTACATATTATCACTTCTTTAATAATCCGTTTTTGCTAAATGTACCTCTTTTTTATTTTATTTTTTTTGTAAACAGGAGTCAAGAGTTTGAGCTGAAAACCAGCGCTTAGCAAAACCCGACAGGGGACCTAAGCATAATGCTGACGCTTAAACCTTTTGCTTCCGGTATTATAGTTTTGTGTATGTACCACTACTACTAGCTGTAATACTGGAGACAATAAACGTTTATTCTATTCTATTCTATTCTAGGGTGAGGAGCCAGACCACGAGCGATACAGAAACCCACAGGGCAGCATGTGGCGAGCTGTTGGGCAGTAGCGACCCCACGGACACTATCTCCCGGGAGAAGTCTTGTTCCTCATCTCTGGCTTGCCTTTATTGACCGGCTGGAGTGAACACTGACGGATGCTTGTAGGGATCTTGACCATCTTCCGGGCTCTGGGATTGTTCTGAGAGCCGTGGAATACCTCTCCACTCCTCAAGCACCTCAGGCTATGTTGCCCTCTTGTCGCTTCGTCACTAAGTGCTAGAGACAGTTTCCGGGAGCCCATTATTGAATGTGCAAGTCACTCCCTGCCATTTTTTCCGTGTAAAAACAGTTTCCATAAAAATACATGCCCCAAAAACATAATCATTCTTGTCAAGTCGGGTTTGTTTTTAGGATTTCTATTTTGTTTATAACTCTGTAGTGCTGCGTATGACAGCATCATGAACGTTTATTGTGATTTCTTGTGATTTGTTCAAAAATATCATTGGCTGTGTTTCTAGTAATCATTTTTGCATTTCTGAGTGACTTCGCCTTTCTTGGAACAAGGACCTTCGTTTATAACTCACATCGCGGACTACTCTGATTTTGCCTGGTTACAAACAGAGACCCAACGTTCTATAAAATAGGGCATAGCCAATGAATCATTTGGGTTACAGACGTCAGATTTGAGTGAAATTCAATCTGTTGGAAGACAGTGGATTACTCTGCGATCGACAGGTTTGAATTTATTTTTTAAAGTCATCAGATTTGGGAAGTGTCTTATGTCCGTTCACCAAGTTTTACGAAGAACAAAAATATACAGGGCTATAAATAAATAAAAACGTTTATTTCGACCAACAAAGGATCATAGACACAAAAAAAAAAAAAACAAGAAATAAAATAAAGCACATACAATTAAAAAGACCAAACAAGGAGATGACAGACCTCGATTGCTCAATATGTGAACCATACAGCAATGGTTCACAATTGCTGTATTGCTGATCACATACTGGTACGAGGTACTGAAAATCGAACCTCTGCGCGAACGCCCTCAGGATGCCGCTGGAGCTAGCCCGAACCAAAACCACCAAAACGTTTATTTCGACCAACAAAGGATCATAGACACAAAAAAAATAAAATAAAACAAGAAATAAAATAAAGCACATACAATTAAAAAGACCAAACAAGGAGATGACAGACCTCGATTGTTCAATATGTGAACCATACAGCAATGGTTCACCATTGCTGTATTGCTGTTCACATACTGGTACGAGGTACTGAAAATCGAACCTCTGCGCGAACGCCCTCAGGATGCCGCTGGAGCTAGCCCGAACCCAAAACACAACACTATTCATCATTCATCATCATCATCATTCTCCTGCCCTTATCCCAATTTATTTGGGGTCGGCGCAACATGTATTTTTCTTCCATTATTATGGCTTTATAACACATTATTTTTCTTTTTAAGTGTTCATTTCTGGGCCATGCTTGTATGGGACCGTGATCCATCTCCTTTGAATTTACTTACATTTTTTGGAATTCGCAGGTCAGTATCAGGTTTTATGTTAATCTGAATATGATTCGCGACTGTAACAAATCTGTATTTAGATAATTATAATCATTAAAATAATCAATACAACTCTCTAAGTTCATAATTTACCCTATAGAATGACTATTTTATGAAATCATTACATTTGAGGCAAATTCTAACTTAAGAAATTGCATTACTGATTCTAATGATTATAATTCTGTAAATATATAAAATTAAAAAAATTAAAAAATTATTTATTGTCATAAAACAGATGTTACATCAGATATGGAATTCTCTGACTCCTGCTCTAGTTAAAACTGTGTTGCAGGAGCCAGTGTCCTCCCGTAATAAAAAAGCACACAAGGTTTTATGATACATAAAAACTATTATAATTTCTAATTTCTAATTTTGCGCGAGGGTATATTTGTATGTTTGTGCGCGAGAGTATCTGAGTGTGTGCGCTGTGTGTGTGTGTGTTGTGTGTGTGTGCATGTGTGTTGTGTGTGTGTGTGTGATATGTTTGTGTGTAATCTGTGTATGTGTGTGTGTGAGCTGTGTTTGTATATATGTGAGTTGGCTTGCCTGAATTCCGTGACACTATAAATCAGATCTAAAAATAGCAGATTAGCAATTTGATTCAAGACGAATCAAATTTGAATTTGTGTTACGCAATGGTGATGTTATTAATTACTATTTTATGTAATTTAAGTCACAACAGTCAATAAATTCTCTACCGCGTCGTAGTCAAGGGACTTCAGCCAGATGAAGATAACTTCCTTAAATTTATTGTTGCTTAATCTGCGTAGGGAATTAATTTTATTGCATTTGTTATAAACATTGGGGGCAATGAAGTTAAAATGCTTTTGTCCAAAAGCTGTTCTTTGTCGAGGAACAGGACAGCGTTCAACTCGCTTAGTTGACACAGGTAGTGTGGGCACATACTTTTTAACAAATAACAAATAATTTCCTTACAGTGAGCACACCCGCCTTTTCATAAACATCTAGTGTTGGATGCCTAAACGGTAAATGCATTAGCACTTTTAACACTGCACGCTGTGCCCTTTCTGCTTCCATAAGAAATGTCTTGTTTGAACCACCCCACGCGCAAATGCAGTATCTAACTATACATATATATTTGTTACGGTCCCGAATCATACTTTAATCAACTTACCTAGACATTGAGCTGCAAACGGCAAATATCATAAGAAACTTTGAATTTCGCGGGCTATGTTAGCGCTTGCCCTTTAATATGCATCGATTTCTCAAGGCGTATGGGAAATGTTCATGGTCGAAAATTGAGAGTCGGACTATTAATATATAGGGTGTTAGGTTAAACGAGGGACATTATATACCTATTAACCTACCTACCTACCTATTTACCTACGAGTATTATTGATAGGTATACTTGTTTAAGTTTTTTCATTTGTTTTCTCTCGCTACTTTCTAGTTACCTAGCTTTATCAATGCCGTGAAACTCCATTATTGGCTAAGTGATAATTGTCATCATCTCGCTATCATTGAACAGTGTATACAGACTGTAGGATGCTGTAACTTTGACTAGTGTGGTGAACATTCATAACTCATGAAATTAGTTATAAGCTGTTGAGTTTCCTAATAAATAAATAAATACTTTGACGGAGTGTAGTACTCATGAAAATGAACAACTTTTAATATGGAAGTAACCCTGAAATATGAAAAAAAAATCTGCTGTCTCGTACATTTTGATCGCGTAGGTATTTTGCACTTTGTAGAGAACAGCTGATTTTCTTTTTCATATTTCAGGGTTAGTTCCATGGTAAAATTTGTTCATTTTCATGAGTACTACACTCCGTTAAAGTATGTCCGTCGTTTAACCTAACACATGTATAGTGCATCTAAAAGTTCGAAGGAAAATGAGGATGAAAGGATCGTATCAGGTGGCGTTCTATAGTTTCTGCTTACCCCCAAGGGAAGGCGTGAGTTTTTGTACCTATGTATATATATATATGTATATATATTAGGTTGGGGAAAAAGTCTTTTCGCATTATAGTATGTACGAACTTAACATAAAATCTCTTTGGCTATACTATTTGTATCTGGCTGGTTTTGGTATCATTGAAAGTTTAAATTTTAAAGAACATAATTCCAAATTCAAATTAGGAAAATGTGTGACTTTCATTTATTTTTCGTACTGTCAAGATGGGTGAATCTAATGACGAAATTCGATACATTTTAAAATTTTACTACAAAAAAAGTAAAAATGCAACGCAAGCCGCGAAAAAAAATTGCGATGTTTATGGGCCCAGTGCAGTGTCTGTGAGAGTAGCACAAATTTGGTTTAAGCGTTTTCAATCCGGAAATTTTGATGTCAAAGATGCACGTCGCTCTGGTCGCCCTATTACGGATAAAATGGATGCCATTTTTGAAAAAGTGGAGCAAGATCGGTATATCAGTAGTTACGACGTAGCTGAAGAACTGGGAATTGACCACAAAACAGTTTTGGCGCATTTGAAAAAAACTGGGTACACAAAAAAGCTCGATATTTGGGTACCTCACGAGCTCACTGAAAGAAACGTAATGAATCGTGTACTCATTTGTGATTTTTTATTACGACGTAATGAAACCGAACCATTTTTGAAGAACCTGATAACTGGTGATGAAAAGTGGACCACGTACGACAAGAACGTGCGAAAAAGGGTCGTGGTCAAAGGCCGGTCAGGCTTCACAGACTGTGGCGAAACCCGGGTTAACTCGCAATAAGGTGATGCTGTGTTTGTGGTGGGATTGGAAGGGCATTATTCATTATGAGCTGTTACTACCAGGCAGGACCATCGATTTTGAACTCTACTGCGAACAACTGATGAGATTAAAGCAAGAAGTTGAGAGAAAGCGGCCGGAATTAATCACCAGAAGGGGTGTGGTTTTTCATCATGATAACGCTAGACCTCACACATCTTTAACCACTCAGCAAATATTTAGAGAGTTTGGCTGGAAGGTGTTAATGCATCCGCCGTATAGTCCTGACCTTGCACCTTCAGATTTCCACCTGCTTCGGTGTCTTCAGAATTCTTTAGGCAGTGTCAGGTTAACATCACGAGAGGACTGCCAAAACCACTTGTCGCGGTATTTTGATCAGAAGTCCCAAAATTTCTATAGCAATGGGATCATGTCCCTACCTACAAGATGGCAAAAAGTTATCGAACAAAATGGTACCTACATACTTTAGATAAATGTAAATATTGTATACAATAAAAAAATGTTTTGAATTTTCTTAAAAAATGCGAAGAAACTTTTTCCCCAACCTATTATACTATCCATTAGGTAATGTAATACAAGAAAAAATACCCACATCAATAAATTACCAGTCAAATCCAGTCATCAAAATCAACAATCAATCTGCCTAGCCTTTTCCCAACTATGTTGGGGTCGGCTTCCAGTCTAACCGGATGCAGCTGAATACCAGTATTTTACATGGAGCGACTGCCTATCTGACCTCCACAACCCATTAACTGGGTAGTACGATACCTCTTGGTAAGACTGGTTGTCAGACTTTCGGGCTTCTGACGACCCGTAACGACTGTCAAAGATCCACGAATGACAGCCGGGACCAAGGGCTTAACGTGCTTTCCGAGGCACGGAGGAGTCTCGATATGTAAAGATGGTCACCCATCCATGGACTACCCCGGCAAGCGTAGCTTCACCTGATGGATCGACCCGTGCGGCTGTTATTACTTAGCCACGAGCTCCTCTCAGTCATCAAATGCGACAACTACCCTCAAATTAGTCACGAATTCACTGTAGCCACTTTAATCCAGTTTCAACTAGTTCTATCCGCTTCAATTCGGTACTTACCTGCTACCGGCGTCGACGTCAACTCTAACAAACGAACCTGCCTAGATAGACAACTCGATTTTCCGTCTATAGGGAACATCTGAGACCTGTACTTGCTACAGCCAATTTTCAACTTAAGTGCTGTAAAAATAGAGTCTAATTTTCAGCACTGGTTGAAGAAGAATTGGTGTGTAGTTCACAAAATCCAATATTTGAATTTTGGGTAGGTTTGTTTTGCTAGTAACCGTGTTACCAAGAGGGAAGAAGTGATTCCATTCAATCAAACGTTACAATGGATGGGAAGTTCGCACCGAATTGATGTTTTGTACTTTGAGTAACGTAGTCGGTTATAGTTCATACCCGTTTATAGCTATATTTAGTCAAATATAGCCTTTGTAAGAGGAAATACTCGATCTAATTTGTATGTAGGAAACTTAACTTTACAAAGTGAGATACAACTGATGACTGAACTGTTTGACACTTATGAGGTAGAACCTGCGGAAGAACTTTCCGATACAACCTCATTCGAAAAGAGTTTTATTAGTATTTATATAAACAAAAACACAAATTAAGTTTAAAAAACTGTAACCCGACTACGGAAAAAACATTTTGGCGCCAAAAATCCGCCATTTTGATATTTATTTAGTATAACCAGTTACACTCGCGCATTAAAAACAAATACATAGGGACATAGGAACGCTATAACCCAACGAATATAACTCTCAGAGTTCTGTGACTCTCCGCCGCAGTCAGGTAAAAATGTTAGCATTTGTTTTAAATTTTTGGTCAGTTAAGTAGACATTTTAGCAAAAGATAATTTAAATTTGTACCTTAATTGGTGCCATAGGCGTTTTACTTAACTATCTTAGTAGGTTGTTTCATTGAAAAAGTCTACTATTATAGTTACTATGTTAAAACACCTATTATAGTATTAATTCCGTCTTATTTGTAGCCATAAAGTATTATCGCGCCATACTTACAGATAAGACTATCCACTATAATAGACCAGACATAACCCTACAGGATAAAATAAGAAAAATCACTTACCTTATAGACATTGCAGTTCCTAATACCCATAACCTACAAAAAAACCATATCTGAAAAAATAAGTAAATATGCTGAACTTAAAGAAGAAGCCACAAGAATCTGGAGACAAGAAAAAGTTTACGTTATACCGATAGTTCTCTCCACGACAGGCGTCATCCCCAACCATCTTCTCCGTAGCCTGAAATTAATAGATTTAGAAGAATCCGTTTATATCAACCTTCAGAAAGCAGCCATCTTAAACACCTGTAGAATAGTTAGGAAATTCATGCAGTTAGAGGAAGAAAACACACCCTCATCTTAAATACACACCACACGCTGCATTTACTTGGCTTTGGCCCGTAAATGTAGCTAAAACCAGCCTACGAGCTGAGAAAAAGAGCACACTCGAAAATAATAATACATTTATTTCAGTGAAACAATTGATTTTTTTTATAACCGTCGAAAAATTTCCACACTAGGGGATCTAGAATCATGTGCTGAATTCATGGTTATAGTCGCGCGTCGAAGTCCGTGCCACTCCGTATTTAATTTCCACAAAAAATTACCTTCGTAGCTACAATTCATGTGCGTCAGGTTCGTGCACGTACTCTGTTTGCGCTTAATTCTTGTCGTGCGAACTCTGGCTTACGCTGCCCTATTCATAGAATGTTGGAATCCTATAATTCAAATTTAATTGATATTGATATATTTGCATGCTCGAAAAATAACTTTAAATCTAATATTATAAAAAATTTTGCTGAATTGTAATAAGCAAATGAAATGTAATTTTTGTAATCTGATTTGGTTTTGTAGCTAGCTTTATAGTACTTAACTTATTTATTTATTTCACAAATATTTGTTAATGCTTGTCTAGTGGCAACTATTGTTAATCAAATATGTTTTATCTGTGCTAATATTACTACTCAAAGTTTGTTAATCTTATGTGTTATATATGTTGTAGTTGTTTATTTTCCCGTAATAAATAAAATAAAATAAAACAATATTTTCTTAATCAAATTCTGGTAAGCCAAGTCATCAAAAATAATAATAACGAAATAATTTTGGGTCGTCTGGCACATAATCAATCTCCAGTCATAACCAGTTGTGGTCAAGCGTGACCTTTATACTATGTATCAATCTAGCTTTAACAATACTGTGATATAGGGCTGCCACACCAAAGAAAACGATAGTATATTTTTTAAAAAGATGAAAATTAAGTTGTAGTTTATTTAATTTTTTTCTGGCTGCAATCGTAATGCTTAATTTAAAAAAAAAAACAAGTGACTTCCAAAAAAAACACTACAAAGTCAAAAATAACTTTAATTTCGGAAGTCGTTGTCTTTGGATCTGTGTTTTAGTTTTTTGCCACCGACTTCCGAAATTAAAGTTATTTTTGACTTTGCAGTGTTTTTTTTGGAAGTCGGTTGTTTTTGTTTTTGTAAAAACATTTTTTATTTTTCACTTTTTAGTGGGTCAGTTTGTAATTTATCTAAGTTACAATAGCCTAATGTCAACTGCTCATCACCTTTTAGAAAATATTACTTTTCCCGATACACGTTAACTGTTGAGGAGTTTTCCTAGTAAGAACCAGGAGAACTGGCGCTGATGGTGACTTCTATGCATTGTGACGAGCATAAATTGCTTAGCAACCATATTAAAGCAATCGAATCGCAACCCGTGAAATACAATAGTTCCGATGGCCATCTGTGGTCTTCAACTTCAGTTTCTCTTCACTAAATGGTGCTTTCCAAAAATTGCTACAGGTGTGCCTATAAAATTTGAGGGTTTCCCTCGGTTTCCATCGGATTTCCGGATCAGATTCTAACTTGGTGACAATGGGACCACCTCAAGAGCATACCCTTTCATACAAAAAAAGATTTTTTTAAATCGGTCTACAATTAACGTCGAAACCGAGTAACAAACACAAAAAAAAACAGTCGAATTGAGAACCTCCTCCTTTTGGAAGTTGGCTAAAAATTGGCCAGGCTTGACGACTCTAGTTAACGCCGTCATCGTCGTCGTTGGTCTAACATTATTAGAATTATGATCACAGAAAATTGTAATAAACTACTAGAAAATGCCTAACGAGGGAATTGATTCTCCCCTGGGCAGTATTTTGTTTTGTCACGCAGCTTTTTCCAACACGAGAATCCTTCAACCACAATGAACTCATGTATCGGTAACGCACGGTATTTTATTCCAAAAAAGCTGGTCTCTTTTCGGCCGTAGAAATAACCCGACAACCCTACCAACGACGACGACGTGAGACAACCCTAGCCGAAGCATTATCAATCATTGTAATTAATTTCACACACGAGTTAATGTTAATTGTAGTTATCATAACAGAGTGATTATTAATGATAGCAGCTTAATTAGTTAGTTGATTCAGTAGGTACATACCTACATTTAATGTTACAATAATATGACCCCTGTTAGGCGTGGGTAAGCTTAGTAATTAGGGATCCGAATAGATAACACGGGGCAAAATATTATGGTTGAAAAGTTTTGTTATTATAATTATATCGTACTAACTTATACCTGCGGCATCGACCGGAGATGACATGGAAGTCGGAACTTATCCCGCGAGAACGTACTTCCGATGCCGGGATAAATACCCTATGGTAGTGGACAAACGGCTTATGGTTGTATTTCCACCGCCACGTCAACGAGAATGAGTTGACGGCGCCGAAGTAGCGATACATACGTTTACTATGGCCGCGTGTCCACTACACGCCGCGCCGTCACCGGGACGTCGGATAATCTCGTTTCTCCTTGACGTCCCGTTGACGGTATGTGGTGGACAAACAGTGTATTGGCGAGGTTTACCTGTGTGCTAATCTTCTTCGAAATCCGGTCAGACGTGAAAAGGTAACAGACAGATATATAACAAACTTACTTTCGCATTTATAATATTAGCATGGAGGATACATACGACCACTGTTATGGAAAGAGGTATTAAAATATTTTATGCCGCTTGGCTTGGTTGGTGATCAAATATTTTAGAAAAAGTGTTTAAGTTAAGTTTTTTTTTGCCATTTTGCTTACGTCATTCTTGCCAATCAAATAAAAAATAGACCAAATAATTTTGTAACTATCTGCACTCTAGTCAACACTAAGGGTGAGTTGCACAAAGGGCTACGTTATAGTTTTCGTCAAAATTAAGAAGAATAGACCATAGAATAGAAAACAATCTGCTGTTGCACCGTCATGTCAAATGTAAAAGATAAAGTTCGGAGCAGGGACATGACATTCGACGCGTCTGACAGAAGTGACAGATATTTAACAATAACTTTAACCAGCGAAGCGTGGGCAATTAAGGTTACAGTTAAAGTTATGACGTCAGCTAACAAATTGTCATATAAAACAACCCATATTTTGTCTAAAAGGAACTTTAACAAGTGTGGATTGCACCATCTTACTTTAACAATAACATACATCGAACTGAAGGTGCGATGTTTGTTATAGTTAAAGTAAGATGGTTCTCAAAAAGGTGATCTGTTAGAGCATTATCAGCCTATAATGTTCCCACTGCTGGGACACAA
This sequence comes from Cosmia pyralina, assembly GCA_946251885.1. Lineage (NCBI taxonomy): Eukaryota > Metazoa > Arthropoda > Insecta > Lepidoptera > Noctuidae > Cosmia > Cosmia pyralina. The sequence goes on along the minus strand of OX276346.1, from coordinate 3,217,259 downwards.
GCCTCCTCTTTTCGAGCGGGAGTGGCCTACTGTAAACCACCGCGCGGGCCCAGTGTGGGTTGGTAGATGTCACATGTCTACGAATTTTTGATTCTAGGACATTTTCCGGCTGGTTGACTCACGTCGCTTTCACATTTTTTGCCGATGGAAAGAAGAAGAGAGAAGACCTGGTTCCCAGTAATGGGAACATTATATTCTGATTATGCTAATGGAAAATCCCATTGGGCACACGGCTTGTGTTTTAATAAAATTCTTTATTTACAGGTATCTTTCGGCTCCACATCGCCAGCCCTGAGTGACAGGACAGAGTTCCCTCTGTTCTGCCGCACCGTCGCTCCTGACTCCTCACATAATCCCGCCAGAATAGCCTTCATCAGGTAAATCAACATTTTATTGAACTTCTCAGAATCTTTTTATTCGTGCTTATGCTCTCTTGCATCACCAATCAGCAAAAAATACATTTACACTGAACTTATTTATAAAACATCATTCTGTCTCTGTCATCTTCCAAAGGTTTGAAAAAATAGAACGAAGTTCTAAATTCGTTTAGCACAAGAGAGCGGTGCAAGCGGGCCTACAAATGCGCAACGCGCTGCGTAGTAGCCTACGCCTTTGCTACGACGTAGCAGCGCCTAGCTAAGTCCGCTACGCTTTCGTAGCACATAGCTACAATTTCGTAGACCTTACGAATGGAATTGATCCTCGCGGGAAGCGAAGCCTCCAAGTGACTTTCAGGAATTAATCGATCAGTCACTGTGCCAATACATTGTTATTCTAGTTGCAAGTGAGTTTGTTGGAAACTAGCATCTGAATTAAGCCGAAGTCTATATTTCAATTTGTTCCAATATTGTCAAATTCAATTTGCAGACTAGGTGTACAAATTGTATTGTGGTGAAACAGACCATAAAAGTTTATTTTACGAGATTCGTTTTTAGTTGCCAAGGATACTTTTTTGATTAAACCCTGATTCCATTAACTTTCTAATTCTGTAGGAAAGATGCATTTTATAACACTACTTCAACACAAAAACAAATCAACAAACAATACTTACCAACCTTCTACATAGTCCTTCGAGCCGGATTAAATCGCTAAGTAACAATACTACGAGTATTGTTACTTTTGTCTGTTGTCTTTTAAGGTTATTATTTTTTTGTTTTTTCGGTTGTTCTCGTGTTGTATGTTTTAATCAATTTTATTATTTTCGCTTTGTCGAACTTACTGTATTTACCTAGATTATAAGAGAATGATGTAGTCTCCTTTGCATGAAATTGTGTAACCTCTGTTGGAGATCCAAATAAATAAATACAACAACAGCACACAAAAATTACAACAAAATTACAAATACACTACTACAACTACCTACTACAATTATTAGTAACCACAAAATCCTAATTATTTTCCTCTAACGACGGCCTTAACCACATCGCCTCTACATTAATAAGTTTGTACCGCTCCGTATTTCACGGCTCCAAACTTTATATAATTGTTCTCATTAAATAGTAGAGCGATCTCATAAACGCTTTTAGAGATATAAAGGCATATAACCTACTCGTACTTAAAAAGTAAGAAGGAATAGTTTTGAAAATACTTTTGAGAAATAATTTTGAGATTAATTTAACTTGGTTGACATGTGCACTAGAAATGAATTTATGACGAAAGATTATTTTATTTTTATTTTATTTTATTTAGCGACCCGCTCCGACTTTGCACGGTGTACTAATGAAGAAAATGAGACCTAACCTGCCCTCTACAGTACGACCATGTAATGAAATAAAATGACAATTAATTTCATAACAATAACAAACTGAGTTCTTTATACTACTATTGCTGGTATTTTTAAAAATAGCAGGTATAGGTGCCGATTCTCTTGTCACAAATGCCTCTAAACTAGACTAAAAATCACTAAAATTTAGTTTATTCCTGTCAAACGACGATTTCCCATTCTGAAATTGACTAAAGTGACACAACTTAACTATATTTTAGTTTGACAGGACTAAGATTGTACGGAGTTATTAGTTTAGTGAAAATGGCAATTTTGCTATTCTGAATTTGACTGTTTTCACATGGTTTTCACCTAAAATTTTAATTATCAAACTAAATCAGACTATGTTTAATCGCGATTAAAAAGGTGTGGAATAAAATTAGTTGACATGAACTAAAATTCACACCGAGACCTTGACTTCGGATGCAAAAACAGAAGTGTATTTTTTTTCTTTTGCATATATCTCGAAAACGGTGAGTCCTATCGCAAAAATAATGAAAATTTGGCCCCCCTTTATAGAACCTATGAACCCCTATGACACCAAAAAAAAAAGTACCAAAAAAAAGGTACCAAAAAAAAAGGTACCTACATTCCATATAAACACGTTGAAGCTGCCCCCTCCCTGCGCCCCTCCAGCTCTAAAATATATTTGACCCGGTAACGACAGCGATGTCGGTGAACAAAATATGACAAGCCTGTCACTTCATAGTGATTTCGTTAGTTCCAATTAAAGCCACCGGGTCAAATATACTACAGGCACTATACCACGCGGAGTCACGATTGTCAAACTCGATTTTAGTTGTGTCAAAATTGTGATTAAATTTAGAGGTTTTTTTTTGCAGAATAGCTCTAAAATTCTCATAGCAAAAAGTAAGGAATTTCAGTGATAGTTTAGTTAGTTTAGTTCGGTGTACAACAGAATCGGCACCATAATATAACGTTCTACAACTTTTTTACTACTTTTTACACAAAACAACAAATTATTATTATTTTCGGTTGTAGATACAGTTATAACACTGTAAGAAACTGAACAACTAAACGTCAATCTTGCAATTCTGTCAATATTTTTGAAGATCTCCCTACTTTCTTCTGTCTCACTCACTCACTCACTTTTTCGTACAATTTTTCAAACATTTTCTTTCATACAAACCTTATCTGACAATTACAAACACAGCAAGAAAATAATTAGCCAAATTGGTGCAACAGTTCTGAAGTGATGCGCTTACATACATTCGGCAATGGATTTTTATTTATATAGATAGATTGCAAACAGAACCGTCCTCAGAAAGCAGGCTAAGCCGATGGTCCCGGCTGTCATTCGTGGATCTTTGACAGTCATTACGGGTTGTTAGAAGCCTGAAAGTCTGACAACCAGTCTTACCAAGGGGTATCGCATTACCCAGTAACTGGGTTGTGGAAGTCAGACAGGCAGTCGCTCCATGTAAAATACTGGTAATCAGCTGCATCCGGTTAGACTGGAAGCCGACTCCAACATGGTTGGGAAAAGGCTAGGCAGATTTTAGATTACAAACAGAACTCTGCTAAATTAGGTAACTTGACTCTGCAGGTTTCAATTAGAAACTGTTTAGAACCGACCGAACCATAAAATAAAAACAAAAATGCGATAAAAACTTTAAAAAATAATAATGTTTTTATTAATTACCATCTTACAACACTCTAATTGGTCTAATTGGCCTCATAATTCAAAATAAGCATACTTAAATAAAAAGTCAAACTTGCATAAAGTTAAAAACCTAATTTGTCTCGCAAAGTTCAGACTGAGAGTTTTATAAAAAGTACACCGAGTACAGACTGCGCAACGGTTTCTTATTTAAATTTGCAACAAGAACTGATATTTTGTTGGGAGTAGTTTTAATGAAATCACGTTGCTGTTACCTGCTGCCACTCAACTGTAACAGAGCAACTTGCTACTGTAACTGAATTTAACAAATCAAATACTACGCACTATCAAGGACTACGCAATACGTAGTCCTATGATATTGCGTAGTATTTAATTTGTTCTGTATCGGCTGTGAAGTGAAGACGGGGAAGTTATTCAAGATTATAGTGTAGTAGGTAATTCTTGGTAGTTACCCTGAAAATATTGTCAAAACGTTATGTAGTTATCCAAACAGCAAAGCAGTGTGAATCTTCATCAACTGTTTGTATCGTTAGTACATCTGCACTAATCTCTTCTTCCTAGCTAAACACTAGGGAGTGGGGAAGTGTGGCTGTTTTGGGGAACTATCTTATGTAATTTTTGACGTTCAAAAAGCACTGATTCTCTACCTAATTTGAATAAATGAGTTTTGATTTTGATTAAAAAAAAGTAATAAAAAATTATTAACCAGTTGTACACTAAACTTAAAGAGTGTTTTCGATGAACTCTGGCACTCAAAGTAAGATTTAACTTGTGTTTAGGGTGCCAGCGTCCTCGCCTAAGATTTGAACATAAAGCAATAGTTGTAAAACGAGCACAGTACTAAATCAAATTACAATATAATATACTAAACTAACTACCTAAACAACAAGACAAACTCATGACAAGATGTAATTTAAATAAGTGACAACCTCTTGAGGGCCATCATTATGAACTACTTTACTGTGGGACCAAACCTGAAATCGCGAAAAAAAAATCAGCTGTTCCTTACATTTATTCTCGTATAACTCGTAAAAAGTGCTTTTTTTTGCGATTTCCTCCTTTTTTAAAGTCGGTTAAAAAACCGTGCGAACCAGTGGCTGGTCGCTAGTAAATGAATAAATCTTTAAAATATTTTTTTTTTTTTAAATTTCACTCATAAATAGACTAAAAATATAACTACTTATATTCTCTTTTTATTTCGCGCCGTTTACTGAGAAAATCGTACCTTTCAACCAATATTTCAAAATACAAATAATTTCCTGCACCTACATTGTTAAGATGTCGAGAACAGAACAATGTACTACAGGCGTTTGAGAACAAAGTCTTCTAACGTATAAGTATGTACCTGAGTAGAGTCAGTATAAAAAATAAGACCATTTTGGAATTTTGACTACTTATTACCTACTTTTAATTTTATTTTAGTAAAAAATGCTAAAATAAATAGTCATCTCCAAATTTTCTCTTAAATTCTTTTTCACAATAAATTTACTTTAAAAAAAATAAAAATGTACTTCAAAAAAATAAAACGAATAAAATAACTTTCTTAATTAAAAAACTTAACAGCTTCTGAAGTCGATGCCAAGCTAAGGTGCATTGAAGAATTGAAAACAGCGACTTAAGTTGTTAAGTTTTTTAATTAAGAAAGTTATTTTATTAGTTTTAAAGTCGGTTTTTACTTTTTTAAAGTAAATTTATTTTTCCATTTTTAGTTGAATATACAATTACATAAGCCCAAGACGAACGAAAAGAAGAATCATCAAAAAATCCGCTTTGAAAAGCTGGCGACGCAGTACATTTATGCATATAATTTTGTACATAAGAATGATTACCTAATGTATTATATACTAAAACCTTCCTGAATGTGTGTAGGTCACGTTAGTGAAGGAATCATGAAAATGCATTCATCATTCATTTCATTCGTTTTTGAGAAAATCGGAACATACAAACAAACAAACAAACGTACGTACATACATACGGGTCGAATACAGAACCTCCTTTTTTGAAGTCGGTTAAAAAAGAATATTTTTTTTTAAGATATTTGAAACTTCGATATACTCTTAACCTACTTGTATTGCTGATGGTACACACAAGTACATCTTGTGTGACTTTGAATTCAATCTTCAAAGAGTTCAACCATAAAGGGTGCGATGTATGAATGATCCTTCACAACACTTCTCGTATTCCGCTTTGGCGCCCTTTTCAGAATTATAAACATTTCATTTTCGAGATATTCTTTGGTGTAAGAGGATGCTTTTGATTCGAGGTAGAGGTCCACTTGGGAATTTGCCACTTTAGTGAATTACATTTGTTTGTTATGTTATTATTTTATAGGGTTCCGTATTTCAAAAGGAAAAACGGAACCCTTATAGCATCACTCGTGTGTCTGTCTGTCTGTCCGTGGAATTTGCTCCGAATCTAACTGACCGATTAAGTTGAAATTTGGTACACATATGAAATTCTGTGACCCAAACACAGACGGGTAAAGTAAATAAATGAAATTTGAATATGGGGGTCACTTTTGGGGGGCAAAAAGAAAATAAAATAAAAAAGTTTTGCAAACTGTACCGTGTGATATATCAAATGAAAAGAGAGACTATGAGTGTCTCAAATATATTTTTTTTTATAATTTTAAAATAAATTGTTTTAAAGTTATGTAAGAAAATAGACTAAAATTGACCATTCCCCCTCCCCCCCCCCCTTATCTCCGAAACTACCGAGCCTAAATTTTGAAAAAAATACAGTATATAGTTCTTTACCTGTAGATTACAGGAAAACCTATAAGAAGGCTGTGGTCTAAAAATAACATGGTAAATCTCTCAATATTGTGAGTACAAACTTACATTTACAGTTGGAAGTTTTTCAACTACAATGTTAAGTTTGTTCTTGGGATAAATTCATCCCAACTACGGAACCCTTCATTGTGCGTGGTCCGACGCGTACTTGGCCGGTTTTTTTTTATGGATTTTTACTTAATAACATGACATCACGCCTTGTTTCCTTAGGAAAAGGCTTAGGCAGACCCAGATTTTTTCAGTTTTGTTTAAATCCTACGTAATAGGGGGCGAGCCTATTGCCATCAACCGGGCACAAATCCAGACTCCGGGCTGCTACTGAGAATTTCCCGATGGGAAAATCCAATCGCTCTTTGCACGGCCCGGGAATCGAACCCAGGACCTGATGCTCAGCAGTAGCGCTTGCAACCACTAGACCAGCGAGGCAGTTTTAAATGTATTTTACGTTTTATGTGTTTTGGTATGGTGCAATTGGACCTAACAATGAATAATTATGTTTTTTACAACGTTAACCTACAATTACATTTCTTCTCCACCAGACAATTCGGATGGGACACAGTGACAGCCTTCTCCCAGAATGAAGAGATATACTCCCTAGCTGTCAACGAGCTGGTGACCCAGTTGGAAGCTGCTAACATCACCTGTGCGGCTTCCATCACCTTCGCAGAGTCGGACTTCAAGGAACAGCTCCAACAATTGAAGGTATATGGCGATTATTATTACGGAAAATGTTACTTGTTATTTTTCCATTCAAGTTAACCGGTATATAAAATAAAAATAAAGGATGACAATATAGTTAAATAACAGAGGAGCTCGTGGCTAAGTAATAACAGCCGCACGGGTCGATCCATCAGATTAAGCTACGCTTGCCGGGGTTGGTCAGTGAATGGGTGACCATCTTTACATATCGAGGCTCCTCCGTGCCTCGGAAAGCACGTTAAGCCGTTGGTCCCGGCTGTCATTCGTAGATCTTTGACAGTCGTTACGGATCATCAGAAGCCTGAAAGTCTGACAACTAGTCTTACCCAGTTACTGGGTTGTGGAGGTCACATAGGCAGTCGCTCCATATAAAATACTGGTATTCAGCTGCATCCGGTTAGACTAAAAGCCGACCCCAACATACTTGGGAAAAGGCTAGGCAGATTTGAATATAGTTAAATAACACATATGGAAAAACCAAATGATTTAACCATCATTTGGTTTTATAGGAATTTGAAAAACACAAAATTTTTCGATATTCCCATATTTTATTTTCTTTTTATTTCTTTAGGACAACAAACAAATGCGTAATAATGCTTAATACTAGTACAGATAGATTATAAAACATTTAGGTAATAACGCAACCAGCACCGTTATCCACATAATAATACAAATAAACTTAATTAGGTACAAGCAAACTTAAGAAAAGAAGAAAGTTATGTCCGAACACACAAAACAAAACACATAACAAAAAGAAAAACTTCCGAATTGAGAACCTCCTCCTCTTTTGAAGTTGGTTAAAAATATAAACAAGCAAGTCTGCATAATGTTGACATTATGAGAAAGTGTGATCAATTTTTTCACAGATACATTTCTTGAATTGGGTAAGTGACAAAACAAACAAGTCGATATCAGCAAAAATATCGTTGTAACTTTTCATAATACGCCGTAAAGGAGCTCGTTCGCCTGCGTTCGTCCTGCACGGCTTGGGGGCAAATAGACTATATCAAACTCACTATATCAAATATCATATGCTCTTATTAACTGAATTTATTCGGTAAGTAGTGGCTATTCGGACATCGTGAAATAGGCCCTAAGTCTCATAATGTCACACAACACTTTAAGGAAGGGAATATCAACAGAAAAACTTCTAACGACATCTTAAAGTTAAGTGTCCTTTGAGAGTTATAGACACGCCAAATAAACACGCTTTCAGACAACCTGCTCCTTACTTTGTTATAATATCAGTTGACTGCCCGTTGGTCCCGTGGTTGGAAGTGCACCTGCTGAGCGTGGGGTCCTGTATTCGATTCCCAGGTCGGGAAAAGTTTCCTCGGAGTTTGGAAGTTGGCGGTTGGATATCCCCGTGCCTCGGAGAGCATGTGTCCTGCGCCTGATCTCTCTCCGGTCGTGTCGGATTGCCATCCCATCGGACTGTCAGAGTGAGGGAAGATAGAGTGCGCCTGTGTCTGCGCACACACTTGTGCACTATAATATCTCCCGCGCCGAAGGCTGGTCTCCGCTGAGATTGGTCGCCATGGCTGAAATTCGGTCTGGAGGAATATCAGCAATGTCGCCTTGACATTAATTTTAATTAGAGACAGTCTCATTTACCAGTTTATTGTAAGTCAAAGTGATTTAATCCTAGTGTGAAGTCCAGGAATTTAAATTCACTTCAATGTAATTTTAGTGAAATAAATATATTCTTATTCTTATTTATGAATTTCTTAACAACAAAAATAAATTAAAAAAAAAAATAAAGAAGTCAAGCTCTGTACCTCCGCCTCCGCTAAGATGGGCTCCGTTACATCACTGGTTTGCATGCCCAGGAGACGGAAAATGGAGAACAATGAACGATTTATAGAAAGTATATACACTTCTGGACACATCTATTGGCCCACCTTAGAGTTTAGGTTTCGATGGCCCCTACCGAAATATGATTGCTAGATTGAACAAAAACTGTTGATGCAGTTTTAAACCTGATACATTTTACCATCTTTTTCGATCGTATTGTTTTAAATTTGAATTCAGAATACCATACGACATGGAGCTACGCCTAACAAGTCGGATATGCGCCTTGTTAAAGGCAATTGATTTTTGAATAAAAAACATGTTTTATCAAATAAAGGTTTAATTTAATAACGCGTGTTGCCTCCATGGGCATCTACCACAGCTCTCATACGATTAGGCATAGAGTTTATCAACCGCTCTATGAAATTTTGAGGGATCATCTCCCATTCCTCTTCTATGGCAGTTTTCAACTCCTGCATCGTCTGGGCAACTGGCTGACGAGCCCTAACACGTCTTTTTAGCTCGTCTCACATGTGCTCAATGGGGTTCATGTCTGGGCTTCTGGCTGGCCAGTCCATAACTGTGATGTTCACATCCCGAAGATATTCCCTGACGATGCCGGCCGCATGGGCTCTTGCATTATCATGCATAAAAAGGAAATTTGGGCCCACATAGTCCGCGTATGGTATCACGTGAGGTTCTAAGCACTCACGAATGTACCTTTCAGCATTTAATGTTGGCAGCCGTGGTCCTGTAACAACCTCAAGTTGAGTTTTGCCGCTCGCGGATATACCGCCCCAGACAGTCCATGAGCCACCGCCATAAGCAGCCCTCTCTTCAAAGCAGCATTGTGCGAAACGCTCTCCCTTACGTCGGTAGACCTTCTTCCTTCCATCATTGCCATGTAACACAATTTTAGACTCATCAGAAAAGAGTACACGGCTCCAATCTTGCTGTGTCCAATTTAAATGACTGCGTGCGAAATGAAGGCGCGCTGTTCGGTGGGCTCGCGTTAGTTTGGGGCCATTAGCTGGCTTGTGTGGTACCATATCGCGTTCTTTTAACCTTCTCCGAACAGTTCGAGCGCTCACAGATACTCCGTGGAAGTCGCGAAGTTGGTTTTGTATCTCAATGGAGGTAAGGTGACGATTTCTCAAGCTGGTCGTCACGATGAATCGATCCTGCCTTTCAGTTGTGACCCGAGATCGTGGCCTTCCTTGGCGACGAACAAAGCCGCCAGTCTCTAGGTACCTCCGATAAACATTTCGGACCGCAGATCGACTTAAATTAAGTTGAGCACTCACGTTTCTTTGGCTGTGTCCGGCCTGAATAAGTGCCACAGCTTGGGCGGCGACTTCAGGTGAAGTATCCATAGATTATTGATAGAACCTCACCTTAATGTTAAGAATAAGTAATGTTTGTTGCAAAACCAAAGATATCAATCACTTTTTCAAGAATTAAATCCAAGTAAACCAATAAAACCAAGTTTTCTTAGTATTCGATTGTTTGATATCAACAAACAGGCTCCAAATTGTCTTTTGTTTCTTTAAATTCTGTGTTCGAAATTCAAAAAAAGACTATTGAATGAAATTGTGAATGTGCCAGGTTCAAAACTGCATAAAAACTTTTTGCTCGACCTAATATAAAATTTTAACTAGGACCAAACGAAACTGAAAATACAAGGTGGGCCAAAAGATGTGTCCAGAAGTGTATATATGTACTATCGACAAAATGGACGCCTTAACACCTACCTTAAAGTTGCTTTTTGTATACACTGATTCATTGAAAAAACCCTGCCCCTATGGTCCTTTGTTTTACTTTGTCTACAATAGGGATGATAACTTAAAATTTTATTTTGTCCGTCATGCCATTAAAAAAATATTGGACAAGTATTTTTTCTTATTTTACATAATCAGAAGATTATGGATTATTATTATGGGATTATGGTTTATGGATTATGGTTATTATGGATTATCGTTATCATTGAGTTAAAATATGGTATGACGTCATGCCTAGCTAGATTTTATACGTAGAAGTGACGTAGCGAGACCCCATTCTCCAACTTTAATGCGTGTTATCTAAGGCATTTTTAATTAATAAGATAAAGCAAAGAAAAATACGTTTCTTTACCTATGAAATTGCCGTTCTGCAGTACTGGCCATTTCAAATCAAAATAATTTTTGTTTGGCTAAGAATTCTAATTTCAAATTAATTTTATTTTAAAAACATGGATTTTTTTTTCCAAGAGTAGTCATTTGTTTATTGATTAGTGTTACATTTTCATCGCATTTCAATCTTTTTCGTCATCATAGATACGTTAAAAATTCGAGTAATTATGGAATATGAGTACCGTCGTGGCAGCAACGCGGCACAAGCGGCACGCAACATCAACGACGTTTACGGAGCTAACACTACAAACCAACGCACCACTTGTTATTGGTTTGCTCGCTTCCGTTCTGGAAATTTCGACCTGAAAAATTAACCTCGCGGTCATCCGAAGACTTTGGTTGACAATGACGAATTAAAGGCGATTGTGGAAGCTGATGATACACAATCTACGGCTGAATTAGCAGCACCTTCGACGTTAGCGTCAAAACAATATTGTTCCATTTGCGTCAAATTGGCAAGGTAAAAAAGCTTGACAAATGGGTGCCCCACGAACTCAATGATCGCCAGCGCGAAGTACGCGTCGAGACGTGCCTTGCACTGCTCAACAGACACACAAATGAAGGAATTTTGAACCGCATTGTTACCTGCGATGAAAAATGGATTCTGTTTGATAACCGCAAGCGCTCAGCAAGTTGGTTGGATCCTGGTTCAGCACCTAAACAATGCCCTAAACGAAAACTTACCCCTAGAAAAGTGATGGTCACTGTTTGGTGGTCTAGCGCCGGTGTGATTCATCACAGCTTCTTACCAAACGGGGTGAGCATTACTTCAGATGTGTACTGTGAAGAACTGAACACAATGATGGAGAAGCTGACACATCTCCAACCAGCATTGGTCAATCGCTCGTCTCCGCTGCTCCTGCACGACAACGCGCGACCTCATACTGCACAGCAGACGGTCTCCAAGTTGCAAGAACTGGGGTTGGAAGCTCTCCGTCATCCGCCCTACTCACCAGACCTTGCGCCTACAGACTACTACTTTTTCCAGAATTTGGATAACTTCTTGGCGGGAAAAAAATTCAATACCCAAGAGGCAGTACAAAATGCCTTTGAAGAATTTGTTGCCTCCCGTCCAGCTGATTTCTTTAAGACGGGCATCAACAAACTGCCACTGCGTTGGCAAAGATGCATTGATTGCATGGGTGATTACTTCGATTAATACAAATAAAAAATGCATGAAAAAAATTCGTTTAAATTTTTTCATACAAAACGGCAATTTCATAGGTAAAGACCTATTATTTTTATTATTATCTGACTAAATAGAATTTCTTTTTTTACCCAGGCATTATTCTGTTGCAGCTTGCAAGCAAAATTGTTTCAAAATTGGAAAGGCCTAGCGTTTGTCGATAGTACCTACTTTGCCCTCACACATTACTCATTTTATCAGTTTAGGTGCATAAACTTAGCCAAAACAGCATTCATACCAAACAATTCACCCAATGTAACGTACATTATAACCTGGTGTACATTAAACCATCAAATCCCACTTCCTCAAAATGCAGTCCCCAAACAAACCGTTCCTGTGTGAAGTTGTCACAACTCGAGCGCCGCTGAATCAATCAGTTCTGATTGATAGTGACAACACAGCCAGTCGAGGGTGATTCGGTTCAGGCCAAACTGGATCAAATCTGGACTAATTGATTGCGGCAAATATCAGCTGAAAGTGTCTTTATAGTCACTATACTACTCTCTACGCTTTCGACTGATTTTGATCGAGTTTTGCTTATTAAGTTGTCTATAACAGTCGCAAGGGTCGATCGAAGGTTAAGCTATGCTTGTTGCGGACGGAACGTGGATGGGTGATCATCCATTACATTATCGAGACCACTCCGTGCTTCAGAAAGCACGGTTCCGGCTGTCATTTGTAGATCTTTGACAGTCGTTATGGGTTGTGTATAGATTCTATACATTACAGGAAAGCCTACATGAAGTGTATGGTCTTAAAATAACATAATAAATCTCTCAATATAGTGCGTGTAAACTTACATTTGCAATTGGAATGTATGGGAGGACATGTTTCTCAACTGCAATGTTAAATTTGTTCTTGGGATAAATTCATCCCAACTACGGAACCCTTCATTGTGCCTGATCCAACACGCACTTGGCTGGTTTTTTTTTTCTATTTTATCCTGTTAAGATATCGATGCTCATCAGTTCTGCGGAGTTTCGCTAGCTAATTTAATTTGACCCTGTATAAAACTGCACCCAACAAGGAAAATAGCTCGATCGCTCACCACCAAATATCAGTAAGTTAACACATACGATAAAAGCTATTCAAGACATAATAGAACTCCATTAAAACCCTCAAAGTGATTGATTCCCTCCACAGCCTTCCAACCGTATAACGAACTAAGTTTGACAAATTATATTGACTTCAAGGCGATATTACTTAAACATTGGAAGTCGAGTTTAAATTGCTTATTTCTAAAGTTCTGAAGTCGCGTAGTTGATGTAAGTGTAATGTTGAAAGTTTTGACTATCGTTGAATAATAAGCAGACAATACAATATGCCTCGGAAAGCACGTTAAGCTTTTTGTCCCGGCTGTCATTCGTAGATCTTTGGCAGTCGTTACGGGTCGTCAGTAGCCTTTTTTTTTTTGTGGATGGGAAATCATCAAATGACTTCTCCCGCTCTAGGCAGAGCGGGAGGACGTGTCAAACTTTTACTGACTAAAACCCACCCGTGTTCCTTCAGTTGTCCGTGCCAGGGCCGCGGTATCTCTTTCGAACTACCCGCGACCCCGGCGGCATCGGCCCTATTGGACCCCGTCACTGCTGACATCTCTTTGAGGCTCGCGTGGAACACAACGCGCCGTCGACCCGGGCCTGGTCCTTACCGGACGGCGAGCTGCCCATTACTCGTCGTCCGCAAGCCCGCGCGTCGTCAGAAGCCTGAAACTCTGACAACCAGTCTTACTAAGGGGTATCGTATTACCCAGTAAAATATTGGTCCATGTAAAATGTCCATGTAAAATTTTGGTACTCGGCTGCATCTGGTTAGACTGGAAGCCGACTCCAATAAAGTTGAGAAAAGGCCAGGCAGATAATGATGACAGTAATGTTCCTTGTAACAGAATAAACATATTATGCCAAAAGCGCTGATATTGAAAAGGTGACGTTTCATGTCAAATTAGTGGACAGCTGTGTTTTTGTGTCGTGGATACTCAAACAATACCGGCTTACATAACTTTAAGACAACTTGAAAACTTTAAAGTGAAACCATTTTAGGCGCGTTGAGAGATTTTTGGTAGGTGAAAATCTTATGAGTTCGCGTCACGCGATATTTTCAAATTTCAAATTCAAATTCATTTATTACACTTACACATAGTTCACAAAAATATAACAAATAAACATGCACGAAATTCTACCGACAGGAGTTCTACATTAAAAAAAATCAACAGCGGGTGCCAAACTAGGCACAGCCTGTATCTTGGTGACCCAAACACTACAAAAAGTTAATAACTTTATTTTATTTATTTATTTAAAATAGCTGCGCCAACAGCATATACATTGTACATTAAATACTAAAAATTAACAGGTATGGGTTCTTATTTACCAATTACAGGTGTACACGACATTCACTTATAACAAAGTACCCTTCGTAAATTATATCAATTTAAAATAATTAAAATTAATATTATTATTCATTAAAATGAAAAACAAGATTATTAACAAAACAGCTTTGACTTAAGTCTAAAAAAGAACTAAAAACTGACTTACACAAATATCAAGTAAAGATATATACCTACTTCAATCTGCCTAGCCTTTTCCCAACTATATTGAGGTCGGCTTCCAGTCTAACCGGATGCAGCTGAATACCAGTACTTTACATGGAGCGACAGCCTATCTGACCTCCACAGCCCATTAACTGCGGTTTTCGATAGATACCCCTTGGTAAGACTGGTTGTCAGACTTTCGGGCTTCTGACGACCCGTAACAACTGTCAAAGATCCACGAATGACAGCCGGGACCAACGGCTTAACGTGCTTTCCGAGGCACGGAGGAGTCTCGGTATGTAAAGATGGTCACCCATCCGTGGGCCGACCCCGGCAAGCGTAGCTTAACCTGATGGATCGACCCGTCCGGCTGTTATTACTTAGCCACGAGCTCCTCTATCTCAATAAAGATATATACTTAAACTAACTAAAATAAGCTTAACTAAGTATGACATTGGTTATTTATGACATTATTATGATATTGTTAATTTCATATTAGAAGTTAAAATGTGAGTAATAAAAAGAAGCTACGTTTAAATAAAAACATAATAAACACAAAAATGGAGTGTACGTGTATGTGTAGTTGCATATTTTATCAGAGTGTGGTGAGATTAACGTAAGCTGAAAAGTAACATGGTAATGTGACGTATTCTGTTGCGCTGTCAAGTTTTCACTTGTGTCGAAACAAAGACACTTGAATGATTTCTTTTTAAACCGGCTATATAATAAAACTAGCTTCTGCCCGCGACTTTGTCCGCTTAAAATTTCTTTTCCCCCGACCCAACCCCGCCGCATCGCATCGCCTGCCCGCGTTAATAAAAATAAATAAAAACGTTTATTTCGGAAACTTGCTCCATAGATCTTTGTTAGTGATACAACTTACGTAACTATGTTAGTATTACATACTTCGTTTTCACTTAGCGTTCTTTCTGACTTTTTCTTTTTGCTCGGCTCCTATGGGTCCTAGCGTGATGTTAAATAGCCTTCCTCAAGAATTAGGCTTACAAATGCATAAATATTTTTTATAATCGGCTAAGTATTTTTTGAGTTTATCCATTAGAAACAAACATAAAAAAAATAAAATATTTTCTCTTTATAATATTAGTTTAGAAGTTTAGATTAGATATAAGTAAAAATCTTTTCTAAAACAAGCTTTTAATAAACCAAAAAGTACTAAATAAAACTATCTATGTTTAACGAATACCAAGAAGTGCTTGAAAATGGATGACATACATACGAACGACGCAAATTAATAGGTGCTTATAAAGTTTGTTAACAAAAAAACTTTTTTACTAAAAATACAACCGACTTCCAAAAACAACTCTGCAACGTAAAAAATAACTTTAATTTCGGAAGTCGGTGTCTAGTTAAATGTGTTTTCGTTTTTTGCCACCGACTTCCGAAATTAAAGTTATTTTTTACTTTGTAGTGTTGTTTTTGGAAGTCGGTTGTATTTTTAGTAAAAAAGTTTTTATTTTTCACTTTTTAGTTGTGTACCTACCTACCCCTCACAAATTCTAATACCACTATCTGCAAAACAAACTAGAACATCATCCATATAAAAGTAGGGAAAAAATACGTATTATTGAAGCTAACTCAAAAACTACCCAAGCAAAGTTAATCAATTTTATATGGGACCAACTGTGATGTGACCCTCTCGAATAAAACAAAAAAAAATCCAAATCGGTCAAGCCATCTTTGAGTAATCGGGGAACATACATAAAAAAAAAAATAAAAAAAAAAAGGTTCCGACGAATTGAGAACCTCCTCCTTTTTGAAGTCGGTTAAAAACAACAAAAGTGATACAAAGTTTAATATAATCTCAATAAAGAAAGA
Organism: Cosmia pyralina; assembly: GCA_946251885.1. NCBI lineage: Eukaryota > Metazoa > Arthropoda > Insecta > Lepidoptera > Noctuidae > Cosmia > Cosmia pyralina. Next base: position 3,200,853 of record OX276346.1, on the reverse strand, counting down.
ACATAGAACATCAAAGAATTATGACAAGAAAAATACGAAGGTGTTTCAGAAATATCTCACTCGGACTTAATGCTTTCGGTAATGCAAATATACTTACAATGAATCAAACGAAAACTCCATTTTTCTTTGTCAAGCGTTCAAAGGGAATGTTCTTTTGTTTAGTCTCGACTGTGTTGCCATTATTTAAGTAAGTAGATTGAATAATGTTACTTTACGGTACAAAGAAAGCATCTGCGTACTAATATCGTAAGTACCTAGGTACTTACGATAGTACGCATCCCTTTTGGCCAGTAACTTTTACCTAAACTCTGTATTATACAAGGTGTAATTTAAAAAACTGACTACCTCTTAAGTGGTCATTGTACTCATCATTATGAACAACTTTTATCATAGGACTAAACCAAAATTCGTAAAAAAATCATCAGCTGTTCCTTACATTTTGACGAGTGCTGATTTTTTTATTTTCGCGATTTCAGATTTTTTCCCAGTTATAGAAATTATACCTTATATAATTCCTTTAAACTCAAACTCAAAGCATTTATTTTCAAATAAACCAATTACAGACACTTTTGAACTGTCAAGGGGTCGGTCAGTGAGAAAGATGAAGCTAGGCGCCCATTCCAAAGCGTAGTAGGTACCTATGGAGAAGAACGGGCAAGAAACTCCACGGACACTCTTTTAAATCAAGATATGGTTACAAAATAATGGTTACATCATTCATGTTGAAATTATACATGTGAGAACGATGCAGAACGTTAAAAGCGTCCTAAAAAAACAATTCAAATATTTAAAGCTAAGATAAGAATTTAAATTTAAAAACATGTTAGCGATTTGGTAAACAATAATAGAGCACGGCCGGGCCACAGCCCGATTGATAAATACAATAATGAGTCTAACAAATTTACTAGACATTTTGTTTAAAAGTACGTTATTGATTGAACTACGTCTCTAAATAAATAATAATAAATAAATAATAAATAACCGTCCATCTTACTTGAAATGATTCAGTGCTCTAATGAAAACCATGAGCTTTCCAATAACCATGACAATGAAATCTTCGTATCGTGTCGAGTACTCTTCTTCGTTGTTTTTATATAGTTTGAGCCCAGTACGTTGGCCATCTGAGTATCTGAGGTTCAAGTGTACGGGCCCTTAGGACATTCCAGCAAGAGGGACATAGTCTGATCAGAAGCACCGCTCTTGCACTGGATGTTGGGTGGGTCAGTAATCCTCCAATTCGATAATTTCTTTCTGTACAATGAAATAGCATCACAGGAAAAAAGTCATTCAAAAACATAGATCTAAAAAATTTACTTTAAAAATAGTAAGTCATTCAAAACCAAAAACGAATAAAATAACTTTCATAAAACACTTAACAGCTTCTGAAGTCGGTGTCAAGCTAAAGTACATTGAAGAATTGAAGACACCGACTTCAGAAGCTGTTAAGTGTTTTATGAAAGTTATTTTATTCGTTTTTGGTTTTGATGTCGGTTTTTACTTTTTTTAAAGTAAATTTATTTTTCCATTTTTAGTTGAATATACAATTACATAAGTAAGCCCAAGTCGAACGAAAAGAAGAATCATCAAAATCCGTTTAAAAATGCCGGAGATACAGTGCATTTATGCATATAACTTCGTACATAAGAATAATTACATAATGTATTATATACTAAAACCTTCCTGAAAGTATGTAGATCACGTTAGTGAAAGAATTTTAAAGTCGTTTAAAAAGGAGATAATACAAAATGTATCTCGCAGAGGTCGTTTGAAAAGCAACATTGTTTAAACCTCAAAGCAAAAGTTGTAACAACTTTACCTAGGTATTGTTACCACCAACCACAACACAATACAGACTTTAAAATTACTCCTAAAAGCATTCGCAGGAATTAATAAATCAAAATTAATTAATTAAATGTTGTGAGTTTATAATTTAAGTTCACCCTGGCGAAGGATTGTACGAGTACTAATTTAATCAAAAGAATTTCTTTATGTACAGTTTGTTTAGTCAAAGAGCTAAAATCGCGCTCTATTTTCGAGGTATAGACACAGATTAATACAGATCAGACTAATACAGATGGGACACTCCGCAGTTTAGGTATGAAGCTACAAGTACGCAGCGGGCTCATCTCACTGGGTCAATTCAGTGTGGGCCGCCGCGCACCGGCCGGCGGCCGGCTCACACGTTAGTTCGATACTCACTCACGTGCCGCGTCGTAAAAGAAGACGAGTCTGACGAATCAGAAGGTATAAGACGCAACTTATAGGTGGATATAGCTGTAGATAATGAAGCGTTGTGTGACCTGAATTGCACTTTATTGTGTCGTAGAGTCACTTTTTATTTAAATGATTTTTCGGGTGTCCCATCTGTATTAATCTGTGGTATAGATCCTAAGCTGTATATTAACAATACTACGTCCTAGGTTTCTACTCATATCGATAGTCTTGATTCTGAAACAAAATACGACAAGTAAAAATGTGAATTCTTCGAACTCTAGACTATGGATTCAAAAATCGATATGGTACACAGATTATTAATGTGCGAGGCACTGATTTTAATTGCTTTAGCAATTCAGATGGGCCGGATATACATTTAAGCATTGCCACTAGCAGAAGACACCCTTAGGGACCTAACTTTCGGTATAGGTAATTTCTCGTAGTCACATAAGATAACATTGGCAGATATGAATATAGCCTATGTTAGTCAAGAAATACAAATCCAATTGTTATGCATGTACTCGTATCGTTAGCTCAGTTTACTGTGAACTAGGGTTTGCAATTCGAATATTCGAATATTCATTTTATTCGAATATCCGGTCCAATTTCAAATTCGAATAATTCATTTAAATTGTCCGAATATTCGAATAGTTAATAATGTAATAAAGGTCCTTATATTTTTTTGATTCCAAGTCCATCCCTGTCCTTGAGTACCACCCTGTTGTGTCCTTGTACTCGTTGTTTCAGTCAGTCACCACTCACCAGTCGTCACTCACCGCAGTGACAGTGTGCGCGAACGCAAAATAAGTGAGAGTTGTGTTGTGTGTTGTGTTATTGTTATTAACTGCGCGTGGCGACATTCACGTAAGTATTTTAGACAAAGCTAATTAATTCCACAAACTATTACTATAAGTAGTGCAGAAACGGGAATTTCGGTTCAATAGTATATCTTTTCGCGTGCGGTCAGCCATTTTGTTGAATCTATGCGCTTGTGTCGGTACTTCTGAGTGGTTTCGCGCGATCTGATAGCGTTGTTGGTGTGTTTTAGAGACTTGACATATGACAGTATGCCATCCTTGTTCTTTTCCCTATTAACACAATAACGTATTAAAAAGTAGTTAAAACCGCGTGGACTGGAGAAGTTTTCGACACAAATATGATTATAACGGCCGCGGCCTGGATAAGGTGATTCAACAGTTGAGTGGATATAGATTAGTTAGGTTCGATTAGGCTAACCTTGCTGTTTCTACACTACTACACTAATTGTATTATTTTACAACGGTTTTCTGCATTCCTCTGTCGTAGCGTACGTATTGAATACCTACTTACGCTACTGATTTGGTTACGCGAGACGTGCGTGATGTAAACAGTTACGATTTTTAAAATATTAGATTGTTGTGACGTTTTAAACTATTTAAATTTACAAACAGATTTTTAATTATAGTTATCTAATTTAAATTTGTTCTGATTACAGTTCCTGCATTGAAAGCCATCTGACTAAGACAAAATAAAACAGTGATGGTGAGTGGAAGTGGAGGCAAAGTTGAATTCAAAGAGTAACTAGTTTCTAACACTGAAAGTTGTAGTCCAGAAAGCGTTGATTGATTATGACAACCATATCTCATTTTCAGAAGAAGAAATGAGGCGACTCGAAGAACTTTCCAACACAATGAATGTGATCAAGGCTACTGTTGAAGTTCTGTGTGAAAAAAATGCCATCCTGATAATGACGGAAACAGCGTTGAAGTTTATGATTGAGAAACTCGGTGAAATCCAAAATGACGTGAGCCGTGATCTCTTAGTATCAATGAAACAAATAATTGGAGAACGACGACTATCAGAGCTGAGCGGCACTCTCAAATACCTGGATAAATCTGCAAAATTTTACAATGAAGGGAGATCTTCATATTCATTTGAAAATCACCATAATATGGTGGTTAAAAACACAATCATCAAATTGAACAGCTACTTCAAGTCATTAACAGATTCTGAAGACCGCAGTCTCAGCAGTCCACGAGTACAAGCGGAGACAGAAAGTAATGATGATAACAGTATGTCTATAAAAGATCAGCTGTGCCGCAAGCTACAAAATGACGCAGCCGAATCTTTACAGTTGCGACAGTCCGGAGAAGAGGTCTTGGATCTTGGTACTAAAATCCAAGTGGAGATGGGTCTCTTTGACGGCGGTGGAAAATGTGGTACACACTTAACCCGAGCATATAATTTACTGCTCTCCATTCCATCCTCCAGTGTCGAAGCTGAGAGGGTGTTTTCTTCGGCGAGTTACTTGTGTAACCGCTTAAGAACAAAAATTAATGCCGATACTTTGGACGCCCTAGCTTTTTGCGTTCATATTATCATAGTTTAAAATGATTAATTTAATTGATTGATTGATTTTGTGATTGTTAATATGTAATGTTAATTAATGTTTATATTTGAGATGTTATGTAAAATGTAACCAAAGTTCCTATTCTAGTTCTAGTGAAGATAAATATTGACATAGTAGTTGAATGTTCAAGTTTTTTTTCTGATTACCTATCCAAAGCATCATCAGTATCATCATATCCCTAAGCTGAGACCCACCTATATTTACTCTGTAAAACGATAATTAATGTGTTTTTTTTTAAATTAAAAAACAATAAAACTAATTCTAATACTTGATTTTATTTGAATAGAATTATGCGGCAATCAAACTAAACCCCAGTATAGCTGCTCAAATTTGTGTTAAATTGATATTTCATAATTTTCAATAAATGTTACGAAAAATATTCGAATATCCGAATATTCGAATATTTAGCTCTAGAAGTATTCATTTTATTCGAATAGTAAAATTGAACGAATAGTGCAAACCCTACTGTGAACATAAACGTGATTGTAATTCCTGAACGCGGCTTTGTATCGCACAATGTACACACACATACGGACATGACTACATATTTACTCTTCACACTCCGTTAGATATGTAAACGTTGTAGAGGAATAAAATAACTTAGATATAACAGCTGTTGCCCGCGGCTTCACCCGCGGCTTCACCCGCGTGGATGTCAATACTTCCCTATTTGAATCGGATTTTGTTCAGAATTTCATGGGTTTAATTTTTTTAGCACGAAACCCTTTTTTTTTTTTTTAATAAAAGTATAACTCCTTTAACATTAGCTATCTGCCAGTGAAAGTCCCGTCAAAATTGGTCCAGCCGTTTGATGTTTAGCCGGACAAACAGACAGAAAACTTTAAAATAGTTTTTTGTTAAGTATGTATACTTACTTTCATATGCATTTCGTATTATTTCCTATCAAGGCAGGTTGCACATGGACAGTTCAACGGAAAAAAAGCAGTTTATCGAATCATGATGTCAAAAAGTAGCAGTGTTAACCGACTTCTGTTGCTGACCGTACATGGTTCCCCTACGTTAAAATTTTTAGTCGTTATTTTAAAAAAAATTGCTGTTCCATACATTTTGACCGTGTAGGTATTGCACTTTTGTAGGAAACGGCTTTTTATTAATCGAGGAAAAATTTCAACACTGGGGGGCCAGAATCATTTACTGACTCCATGGTGACATGGTTGTACGTCGATGACCCTGCGTACAGCGAATCCTTAACAGCTTGTGATAACTTCTGCAATGTTTGTAACTATATGGTAAAGGATTGTTGAACCATTATAATAGAAACTGTTTTCTTTTCAGGAGCTGGACACTCGAATCATTATCGGTAGCTTCTCTCAGGAGATGATACCCAAGATATTCTGTGAGGTGAGTCGGCTTCAAGTTATTCATTATTGTTTCATGTTTCATCTGCAAGTTATTCAACAGGATATTCCGTCAAGGCTGTATACTTATGTTATTATGGGATTGATTTATTCTTATATTTAATGTAGTTACTACAATCTGGGTGAAATAAACATACTTAATAATATAATAATAAGTTTATTAGTACGGTCAGCAACAGAAGTCGGTTAACACTGCTACTTTTTGACATCACCTAAATTAAACACAAAATTATTCGATAAACTGCTTTCTTTCGTTAAACTGTTAAGAGTTAATGTTCTTAAAATTTTAAGTACTTCTGTTTCGATTTGAATTAAATATTTCGCTTAGTAATTAAGATTAAAAAACTGCAAGTGTTAATCGACTTTTGTTGCTGACTGTACATAATAAGAAAAAAACAACAACCCAGTACATGGCATATGGGAATCAGTACAAACCGTACTACCAAGTTTAAAATTATAACCAGCTTTCCGGGCTCCTAAACTATTTAATAGTTCAGTTAATCTCCTACTGTGAAGTTCGAGGCTTCACAGTACGAAGACCGGTATCTTAGGAGTCGGAGATTTTACGACTTCAATTTATAAAATACGTGACTTTACTGTTAGTTTACAGTGGCTGTTAACACAGCAGATGGAGTGAAACATTGTGTTTGTGTAACTAGGGGTGTGTTTATGAGTGTAGTGTGTGTGTGTAGGGAGGTGTGTATGTGAAGTGTGAGTGTTTAATAAGCATTCTTACAAGGTACTTAATACTATTTATTTATTATACTTAATAGTTAAAGATATCTCTCTCACAATACTTCTGCCATACTGACAAACTATTCGCCCTTCCATTTACAAAGAGATAGTATGTTAATTTTAATCAAAAAACTCATTCAAAAGGAGTTGGAGAATCGAACTTACCATGCTTGTTTTCGTTTTGATTGGGCTAAAGTAGTATTCTTGCAGTCAGTTTTTACTTTATTAAACCAGCACTATAATTGCGTAACACACTATATATTTTGAAGCAAATTGCATTGCTTCATTTATGTTCGAAAGATTTGTCTTCATAATTTGTCTTGTCTTCTAAATAACGCAATGAATCTTGTTGAGCTGGAAAATGAAACCGATTCCGATCGATACTAAGGGCTTAGTACCCTAATTACTGCGGAACACTTTCAATCACATTTTAAAAGAAATTTCTAATACATTGCTTTATGTGTTTGATTTGAATTTGTCTGCTCAACAACATACCTACTTAAACTCAAACTCAAACTCAAAGCATTTATTTCAAATAAACCAATTACAGGCACTTTTGAATTGTCAATGGGTCGGTCAGTCAGAAAGATGAAGCTAGTTGCCCATTCCAAAGCGTAGTAGATCCAAATAACGCAATGAATGTTTTTGAACTGTCAAAATGAAAGCCTTAAAGTGTGTTACGCAATGAGGGTTTTTTGAAATGACGTTCACTAGGTGGCAGCACTGAGACGTCAGGTCCGGGCACCTGTCAAAAGCGTCAAAGCGCCTATATTTTCTTTAGTGTGACTGAATGATGAACGAAGGTATGAAACGAATGATGAACGCCATCATATATTTTATATTCATTGTCGAAATGGAAGACTTCTTGTCTAAAGAAGCGCTAACTGGTAGCGTGAATTTTCAAAAAAAACCCAAACATTACCTGCTGACTAGGTAGGTATGCTACCTACCATGCTTTAGTAGTAAGTGTGTGGTGTTTGTGAGATCGCAGGCGTTCAGACTGGGCATGTTCGGCGCGGAGTACGCGTGGCTGGTGTCAGGGATGCCCCCGCGCATCCGCGGCGCCCCGCCCTGTGCGCGACCGCAACTGGCGCGCGCGCTCGAGGGGCTGGTCACCGTGACCACGCATAGGGGCATCGTGGGAGACGCGGCTAGTTTTTCTGGGTTGGTGAGTATTGGGGGATGTTTCTATTTATGCCACAAGTTAAAGCTTCCCTGAATATTTGACAGAAAGTGAAGTGTCATGCAAAGTGTCAAGCAATTTTGAACCATGTGCGGTGTAACTTTGCTGTCAAATTGACCTGCTCAGCAAGTACTTATATTGTCCTGCAAATGATTATGGTGGGCCCAGGTGACCACATTTACTCTGAAAGCCTTAGCTCCCGCAGGCAGGCGCGACGTGACTCCCGTAGAACAATTTTAATTAAGTTTTCATAGAAATTGTTCCTTCAGAGTCGCATCGCGCCTGTCTGCGGGAGCCTTTAAAGTAACACGAAAGAAGAAGAAGCTTTAGTTATAGAGCTTCTATTGAATTTGGGAGGGAGTATATCAACCACAACCAATTCTGCAGCTCCGTGCAGAAGTAGCTATGGTATAGATACTTGCTTGACGTGATATACGAAATTAAGAAATCTGATGATACCTATTTGCTTGAAGAAATCCGTCCTTGTCTCTATACATTTGGAACGATTGTCTGCATTTTACTTTTTCTTCATAAACAATCTGAGTACATACGTTTTAACATTACTCATAAAATTATTGCTGCGGCTGTCATTTTAATGTCTACGTTAACTTCAGAAATGATTAAATCATTTCAAAATGCACAGATGAATTTCCGCCCAATGAAATTTTCATCGGGCGGAAATTCCTCTGTGCATTTTGATTACCAAAAGCACAAAAGGTTTTGTATTTTGCAATAAAACACAGCACTTGTTGATTTCATGAATGAAAACGCAAATTCCATGTGCAAAAGCGAATTTAATTGGCGGACTGTTTATTATGCATTCGCTCGGAAAGTAAAAACTGAATCGAATAATGAATGTAAAATTCGGAAACGTTCGAAGCTAGCCACTGTGTTTCATGCGCCTTGTACACATTGAAATGACAATTTGAGAGCTCGTTGTGTATCTATTAGAGCAGAGACAAACCATTCTAAAAATGAAGGCCCCTCCACATCGGTTACGCTCACATGCAAACACATATTTGGTCTTTGTCATTGGTTCCTCAGTCACCGGCGAGAACGGTCAATAACTAAACTAAATAAATACCTTAAAGAATAACATACATAAAAATATACACAATAACACTGTTTTTTTTATGCAAACGGTACCTACCCCGAACAGCCGGATTTGTCGGCGAACCAGTGTATAAATGAAACGAACGCGCGACAAAGCGAACGTGTCGTTCCATACAAAGCGAGCGCTCCCCGCCGTACAATGCTAGTACCTGGACTGATCGCACGATTAGTTGACCTCTAAGTGCGGCAACGAGTCCATGTTTACAGTAAAGTCGCCGCACGCACACAAATAAAGTGTTGGAGTAAGAATTCCTCTCACACATTGAAATATTCACGTTTTGTGGAGGGGCGTTCATTTTTAGAATGGTTTATCTCAACTGTTTCCTAGTTAATAATGCTTAATGGCATATTGACTAGGTTGATTTTTTATTTTCTGCCAGGCATTTTCCACGCTTATATTAAGTATCACGTGTAAGTACTTTTTATGTCAAAATTTAAATAATTCTATTCTAGCTAACTACTTTTCTAATTTATTTTGATAGCATACTTCTGTGAGCTAGCTAGAATTTAGCAATAACTAGTTTGCCGTGCAGTAATCTTACAAATGTGTGAAGTCACTTCTTTAAAGGCTCCCGCAGACAGGCTCGACACGACTAGTAGTACAATTGCTATGACAACTCCATGGAAATTTTTCTACCAGAATCGCGTCGCACTTATTTTATTCCAACGTTGTTCTTACCGCTAAAAACAGTTTAATTCTCTTTAAAAACTCTAAACCTTTTAAACATAATTTAAAATTCTAACAAAATATCAACTTAGCAGACTGAAATACAGTCTGCCAAGTTGATACTTTACGAAAACCGATTCAGCCCAATGTTGTCTGGATAGGTTTCCTAAAATAGCAGCCTAACTCCCTAAGCTTTCATCTTTTATTTATAGCCCCCTCCCCTCTTCCTTCCCCGTACATCGCGGAGATATAAATCTCGGAGTGACATTAAGTTGGAGCGCCTCGCGGATGGCTGATGCTTTATTCATTGCTTCGGATCTGATAGCTACAAATAAAAATGTTCAGAAATATCCATGTGACAAAAAATATAGTTGATCTCATTGTGCGTGATATATTCTGAAACGGCTAAAAATAATTGGATACTCGGTAATTTTCCAGGCGACTTACAACTTAAAGGGCGTCTACCTCTTTGCAACTAAAAAGATAACTTCTTTGCAGCGATTAAATATTTTAACAATAATTATATTTGATTAGCTTCAAAAGCTTTTTGTTTTTACTTTTATTATTCCGTTAGAGAATAACTTCGGATGCAAGAGCGAGCGAAGCGAACTCGGGACTTGGGGCACCCCGACTCGGATAGGTTAGGTTAGAAGGGGATGGCGGGGTCGACAGAGCGAGCGAAGCCAGACCCCGCCATATCCTTCGTGGTTTTATTTTATAGCCCTTGAGCCCCGCTAAGGGCTCCCCCGACTGGGGCTGCGTCGACTGCGAGCTTTAAATTAAAACAAAGCTAACAACTGATTATTATGCTGCTACTTTATACTTATTATCCTTCGCTGTACCTGCCAACCTACTATTTTTGCTACCGGCTTTAATTATTTTTTAATCCCAAATTGAGATTAATTTGTCGCCGCGCTAAATATTGTAATATAATAATACATGCCATAATAATTTACATACAAACTACTTAACAACTGAAACTATAAAAGAAGACTGAACTATAATAATTATTAAGTTCGTGACAAAACGAAATTCTTGCTACGAAATATCGAAATCCTATGTTATTATCTCTAGGTACCTACTGCAACTTCTCACTACGTAAGGGCGCAGATTTCATAAAAAATTACTGCCTGACCACAAAACTTTGTTAAACACGATATTTGTGTATGGAATTTAACATTAGACACGGCTTCAATAGGTAAGTTTTTTTTGTAGTAAGTCCTTTACATTCTGCAGTCTATTGACCGAGCGAGCGAAGCGTCAAGTTTAGCAAAATTTGCTTTCGTCTGTCAGTTTGTTGCTACTCCTCTACAGGTCGTATTTTACAACCGATCTCGACGAAACTTGGTATACATGTTTTACGCATCTAAAGATATTTTTTTTTTTTTATTGTCGGGGGTTTTTGACTGGAGGAGTACTTCCTCCAAAAAGGAGCAAAAAGGGGGCTACTGGATATCTCCGCCTTATGAGATTTCGATTCCGATTTCGATTTTTCTTTTTTTTTATTTGAAATGTTGCTTTAAGTTGATCTCATAAAAATTTGGTTAAGATCCGAGAAAGAAAAAACAACATGGTAAACGCTCCGTCTTAAATTACTTTAGTGGTTTAAATAGGGATGATGACTAAAAATTATTGAAAAATATTGGACACGTATTTTTTATTTTTTTACGTACCTAATCAAAAGATTACGGTGATACAATTAGTTAAAATATGACATGACGTCACGCCTAGCTAGATTTTATACGTAGAAATGACGTAGCGGGCCCCCACTCCCCAACTTTAATGCATGTTATCTAAGTATTTTTTTATTAATATGATAAATAAAAAAATACGTGTAAGTATACATTTTTTTTTAATTTTCTAACTGACGGACTAAATAGAATTCCTTTTTTTTCCCAGACATCATCCCTATTGTTGCAAAAAAAATTGTGCTCGCGAGGTGTAGGTACAGTTCGCAGAACTACTAGTACATTTATGCGTGTTCCTGCACCCCAAGCGTAACACACTTTCTTCCACAGTCCGAAGGATTTTGAAGGGAATTCCTAATTCATTGCTTCATGTTTGAAAAATTCGTCAGCTCGACAATGTAAATAACGCAATGAATGTTGTTGTATTGTCAAAATGAAAGACATTGCAATTGTTACAGTGTTATGCCATAACACACTAACAATTGCAATGTCTTTATGTCGGGGTAATTACCCCGCTGGTCTGTTAGTCAGTCGCGAAACTGTGAATACGTGTGCAGATTTCATGAATTAATTAGAACCAGAGGTGTTCTATAGGTACCTATATGTCACGTTCTACTTCGGTCGATAAACCGCAAACTCTAATTGTAGTGGTTTAGAATATGATCAGCACCGTAATTGCGTAACGCACTATCGATGGGAATTTAAATCATTTTGAAACAAATTGCTAATCCATTGCTTCATGTTTTCGAAAAATTTGTCTGCTCGACAACACACTAACTGTTGTTGAACTGTCAAAATGAAACCAACTCCGATTGATAATGATACGCAATTAAGGTGCAGGTCGTAGGATAATAATGACATTCGTAGACTAATGATGATAATGTATGTATATGGTTAGATACTTGTTACCTAATGTACCCTACTCCAAACGAAAATCCGAATGTTCGGACGTTTCATAATACTTATACACTTTTTACCCGACTGCGGCGAAGCCCAAAAGGAGGGTTATCTGTTTGACCTGTATGTATGTAAGTATGTATGTATCTATGTGTGTATGTCCGTCTATTTGTTCCCTCGTAACTCATAAACGAATGAACGGATTTGGATAAATTATACGTCTTTAGATTTGTCTTGGTAGCGCGAGTGTCACTGGCTATATTAAAATACAAAACAAAGTAAAATGGCGGATTTGGGGTGCCATATTGTGGAAATCGAATTTTTTTCTTCTAATACCATCGAGTGGGATATCAGAATGAAGGGTTTTAAAAGGTGATTACAAAAATATATGCAACTTATATGGTTAAAAATAATTCAAAGTGACAAATAGTAAAAAACACGTTTTTGTGCACTTGATCCAAAAAAAAATACTCTCACGACCAAAACTCTTTGCAAGAACTAAAACGTCTGCGAAATCTTTCACATTTGTAGACTAAAAAGCTGGAAATAAAAAAAAAGTAATTAAAAAAACTAAAAAACCCGACTGCGGTAAGAAACTGAAAGCTAAAAACAAGCCCATTTTAAATTAAATAAAAGTTGGAAGCAGGCGGGACCCATTCCATTTTTATATTTTTTCTAACTCAAATGGGTCCCGCCTGCTTCCAACTTTTATTTAATTTAAAATGGGCTTGTTTTTAGCTTTTCAGTTTCTTACGGCAGTCGGGTCTTTTAGTTTTTTAATTACTTTTTTTTTCTATTTCGTTCGGTCGGTTCGGATCCGACCAAATGTCAAAAAGAAGATCGGTCGGATCCGAACCGACCGAACGAAATAGAAAAAAAAAGTAATTAAAAAACTAAAAGACCCGACTGCCGTAAGAAACTGAAAAGCTAAAAACAAGCCCATTTTAAATTACAATGTAGAATGAACTGTAGTAGGAAACATCCGAACATTCGGCCGATATTTCGGATTTTTACTTCGGAAAAGGCCTCCAAGATATGATAAGTATAGGTACAGTCAGCGTCAATAATATCGGGACGAACAGACTGTTTAAAATGATTTAAACAACTATGAAAATGAAATAAGAACTCAATGACACAAGGAATGTTTCAGAATGAAGACTGTACACGACAACTGTCATTCTGACAAGAACTTTATCCAATTGAGATAAAGTTTAATTTTCTTAGTTGTTGAGATCATTTTGAACAGTCTGTTCGTCCCGATATTTTTGACGCTGACTGTACCTACTTCTGGCACATTTTTATGCGCGGGTTTGGAAGATACTATATACAGGGTGTCCCGTAAATAATGGATAACCTCTTAAGGGGTCATTGTACTCATCATTATGAACAACTTTTACTATGGGACCAAACCTGAAATCACGAAAAAAAAATCAGTTGTTCCCTACATTTATGTTCGCGTAACTCGTCTAAATGTAGGGAACAGCAGATTTTTTTTTCGCGATTTCAGGTTTGTCCTAAAGTAAAAGTTGTTTATAATGATGAGTACAACAACCCCTTAAAAGGTTATCCTTTATTTACGGGACACCCTGTATACCCAATATTATCATCACTCCAAGCATTAGAAAGAATAAGATGAAGCGAGTTTATAAAATGGTGTTTAATAATGAAACTCATATTTATACAGAACAGGCTAGGCAGATTGATTTATACAGCATCGAGGCTCAGTAACAAAATCGGCTCCTAGGTATTGGGTGAAAAGGAATTAGGAATGGACTTTTAAGATGTTGCATATGCCCGGAACAAGTCGCATTCCTCTGCTTAGCGAGTCGATGACCATCTAAATGGTACAATGGTACTCAATACTTATATATCTATTTTACTGTGTGTACATAAATAATAAAATAAATAAATAAATTGAGCCAGCTCAGACCTAAGCTATCGAGTTTAGCGTTATCCGTAGCGTCCATTCGTTCCTATAATAGGCAGGTATCAGGGCACGCAGTACCAATGTATCTACCTTTTCAGGGTTCCATACTAAAATTGTAAAAAGGAACCCTTATGTCACAGCTGGATATCTCAAGAACTACCAATGCTATTAAGTTGAAATTTGCAACAGCTTTAGATGACGTTTGCCCAACTATTTTGCAAATAAGAAAGAAATAAAAACATTTTTATTTTGCAACTGGGTCTGCAAGGGGATCTTAAAAATTCAAAGTGGGGTTACTAGAGCATGTGGGGTATTATTATAAATGAAAGAGCGCTGTTTGCGCATACTCAAAAAAAAAATGTTTTTAGGCCGCATAATTTTCGACTTTTGATGAAAAATGTAAAAAAAATACCTTTCCCTCCTTATCTCCGAAGTTTGCATAGAGATAAATCTGAAATTATTCTATGTGATAGAATTTTATGTAAAAATTACAGGAAAAATAACAGGATGTCTCTAAATAGCACACTTTTTCAGAAATCTGTATTTATATATGATGGTATGCAACTCTCGGTGCGCGAGTCCGAGACACTCTTGAACGGTTTTTCTATGTATAGAGAACCGTCCTGTAGGATGAAATTGAAAACATGCACCAAATCGAAATGGGAGATTGTACTCATCATTATGAACAACTTTTATCATGGGACCAAACCTGAAATAGTGAAAAAAAAATCAGCTGCTCCCTACATTTTGACGAGTTTGATGTAGATAAATGTACTGAACAGCTGATTTTTTTTTTCGCGATTTCAGATTTGATCCCATAGTAAAATTTGTTCATAATGATGAGTACAATCTCCATTTCAATTTGCTGCATGTTTTAAATTTCATCCTGGTCATAAACTAGGTACATAACTCTTTCAGACAAATGAAATGTTCCAACGTGAACTGGAATCAGCTGGTGTCGCCCTCTCCCCATACGCTCCTCAGACGTACGACGCAGTATGGGCTATAGCCCTGGCTCTAAGCAAGGCAGAACAGCTCTGGAGATCCTTGGAACGGAGTAATGGGACAAACAGCACCAAGCTTGGACTCAGCCATTTTGATTATGATAGACAGGATATGGCGAAGGAATTCCTGGATCAACTTGCGAATCTCAGTTTTGTTGGAGTTTCGGTAAGTCTTGTATTTTTTATTATTTTAGCTACACTCCATTGGTTTAGGTAATTAAATAAAGGTAAACAAAAAAAACACGTGTCTGGTTAGCCGACTAAACGTAATATCTGTCACTTCAGTTGTCATGCGACGACACAGTTGTACTGTTCAATTTAGCAACTTCATAATTAGTTGTATAACGTTGCTAAATTGAAGAGTACAACTGTGTCGTATCATGCAGACTTACTTTAGTCGGTTAACCAGACACGTGGTTTTTTTGTTTACCTTTATTTAATTACCTAAACCGATGGAGTATAGGTACAACGGAAACTTGAAGAGGGAATTAAATAATAAGCTACGTTTGCCTAAATACAAAACAAACTACACGCGTAGTCCCTGTTGGGCGCCAATATTACCATTTCGCATAAATCACACTCAAACAAGTCTCGTTCGATCAGCCTTTTTCTAATTAGCAAGGAAATTTAAGGAACATTCATTTATAAATTAGGATGATATGATTAGCACTCCTCGACGTGGACCGCATAAATTGTGTTAACGCACACAATTGACCTTAGTCACAATCGAACTAGCGTTTGTGTGCACGTTAAGTCAAATTACCGTAATCATCTAAATAAGTAGCAACAATGCCTTCATGTGTTTTCAAAATGTGCACAAATAGAAAAACCAAAAACAAGTTCCACGGAATTACTTTCACTCGCAAGTATATCCAAAAATGTTAATTTGTTGAAAATTATAATCATACAGGGTGTCCCGTAAATAATGGATAACCTCTTAAGGGGTCATTGTACTTATCATTATGAACAACTTTTACTATGGGACCAAACCTGAAATTGCGAAAAAAATTGTGTCAAAATTACATTTTGACGAGTTATGCGAACATAAATGTAGGGAACAGCTGAATTTTTTTCGCGATTTCTGGTTTTTTCCAATAGTAACTTGTCTATCGGTAACTGAAGGTTAGCGACTGTGATCACAGATGTGCAAGTTTCGGTGCATGTAGTCGTGCGCAGAGTCCAGGTTTAGTGATTGCGATGTTAGCGCGTAACATATCTTCCTCAAATATATCAATGGATTTCATAAATAAAATTGACACTCGGCTACTCATTTATAATGCTAATGCCAAAACAGCATACATAGAAAATCAGCCGTTCATTGTAGTACCTACCTACTTAGCTACTAACCCATTTATTGCTCACCAGTGGACATAGAGCTGATGAATATTAAGCAGAGCAATGCGAGCTATCGGCATTAAATTATAAACAATTTGTATCATAAATCTACTCTCTGAACTCAACATGGCCGTAGGCTGTTACGCGTCATATAAATTACTAACGTATGTACGTGTGTGTGTACGTGTGTAGCTTTCAATTAACATAGTTTTGAATATTCCTCCACAGCCGTTCAAATCAGTTTGATTATGATTAATTATGTGTATTTAAGCAGATTTTACCTGAATAATTTCATATTTTTGTCATATAAATGACACCCACGATCGTCACCTACCTTCGATTTGAATAAATATTCAGTTTTCGATTCCTATGGCTCGCTTCATAAGAAGATTCATCTCTATAACTACTTTCCTATCGCAGGTATGCTGGAAGAGATTGCTTTAGAATTAAGCATCACCTTTGTACGTTTTTTTTTCTTGCCATATAAGTATGTGCAATGATATATAAATAAATAGAAAGATATCGCACTAGCGCGCACAAATTGTTGCAGACAAATTCAAACAATTGTTGGAAATTTGATTTAGTCTGCTAATAGCAGCCAGCGAAACAAAGCGTGTCCGTGGCGTGACTATAATATGTACTTATATCTAACAAAATGCCAAGCTATCTTTTTCTGTATCATACGTTCCGTATTATCTATATCAGTCGTAGTTGAAAACTACTATACACCTAATTATGTAAGTACATTATAAATAACAACGCAAAGATATCTGAACGCCGCTCAGTATGAACGTAGCGTATCTTCCCTATATAATATCATTGGGTAGGTATGTGTGTACATGAATGGTTAAATCTTAACTTCCTAACCTAACTTTGGATGAATCGTAAGTTCAGGTTATGTGGAATGGAATTAAATGCGAAAGTGAGTTTGTTTGTTTAGTACGCTTTCACGTAAAAACGGCCGAATGGATTTAGATGAAATTTGACACGCGGGTAGATCATGACCTGGATTAGGACATAGGATACGTTTCCGACATGCAGGCGGGTGAAGCCGCTGGCAAAAGCTAGTAAATAAATAAGGCATCGTTCACACCAAACGTATCGTCAAATAAAGGCTAGTCAATCGGCGGCCGAAGTTGTTTTTTCATAAATTTTGAACTAGACGCTCACAGTCAGCGGCCGACAATACGTTTGGTCTGAACAATGCCTAAGGTTTGCTATCCCACCAATAGATTTTTTTACATTTTGTTTTTTTTATATCCTCTTTTGACTATTTTATATATCACGCCAAATATCTTTGTAAGATGTACTTAATTTCAGGGCCCTGTCTCGTTCAATGGAGCAGACAGAATAGGCACGTCGGCTTTCTATCAAATTCAAGGTAAGCGTTCAACCAAATTACCAAAATAGTCGTATAATGGTCGTTTTCGAGAGCCTAATGCTTTTAAATGAGCTACAGAAAATTCCAGAATAAATATATGTATATGACACTTTATTAAGTATGTAGGTACAAGTACTTCAATCTGAGCGTTTGAAAATTTTATATTATACCATGCAATTTTTTTTTTTTTTGAAATGAGGTTATTTTTAACTTTAAATTCGCTACTGCTTTACTATACTTAAGTGATATTTTCACGGCTTAGCGACGATAATATTGGTAAATCACTTGGAAATATTCGCGTGGGTCCTTGCGGCGAATTATGGGACCACGGATCGACGACTACACTCACCTTAATGTGTGTTCATCCTAGGTTCTATTCTTAAATAGTAAAAACATGGTCTTGTATCTGTGCATTCAAGAAAGCCGATATCAGACTCTTCACTCGAGTGGGTGCATTCTTCATTTCATTCCATGTTATTTAATTATTTGCGCAATCTGCACACAGTTTTAGGCTATGACTAGGCTAAAACTTAAGAGTATAATGACCCTCATGTTAGGGCGCAGCAAGTATTAGGTATAACATATACAAGTTGGCGAATTTGTCACCTGCATCCGTCAAGGATGATTCTACACGACATACTAAACAACTTTCGCTATGAAACTTATATCCGATTAGTAAAAAAATATAAATATTTTCATACATGCAAAATAGTCTGTCTACTTGTTATGTCGCCACTTGCGAAACCCTAAATTCCTAAGACAATGACTAAGACCACCCAGCGCTCGTACTGTGGAATTCGCCTTCTCAGCAATCCGATGGCGCGGGAACGAACACAGTGCTATAGCAGTGAATGTTGATTTAGTGTATTTGTGAATCACTCTTGTTTCTGATATCGATCAATTGTCACGCATCTTAATTTTACCGATTTAATTGTAATTTTACATTAATTAAATTGATAAGTAAATTATATCTCGGTTTTCTTTGCATCCTCGATTGCCGCCGAACGTAATTGGCGCAGTCGGTAGGATACTCGCGGTCGGTTTCGCGTAAAAAGGTAGATTTCCGTAATCGTAAAGCCGCCCGTACGGCTATCCAGTCGTTCCAGAGTATCCAGAATCTACACGTCGTGCTGTATCGAGGAATCCAGACATTGATTACGCAAAGGGGCCGAAATAATGTTCATGTAAGTACATTAGATTATTTCTAGTGACCGCTTTCTCCTAGCCTGTACTAATATAACTTTCCAAAATTTTCTTTCCACGAAAATCCAGGAATATTAGGATAGTTAGAAGTAGTAGAGAATTAGTGATAGATTCTAGTAGAGATATTAATTTAGATACATTATACGAGGACACAGAATCGTTTTCTGGGAAAATGTTTTTGGATTTAGATACCGTTTTTAAAGCATTACGGCTGGTACCCGACTTTGACGGGAACCCGAATGTGCTGACTAGATTTATTCAATTGTGTGATCATTTAGTTAAAGAATATTATAATGTTCAAGGTGGTTCCGCATTAATTAACTCTGCACTTATTAATGGTATATTAAATAAAATTGTGGGATCTGCTGCTCGCTTAATCAACTCGAATGGTATAGCAAGTGATTGGAATGGCATTCGTCAGGCATTAATAAATAATTTTGCTGACCAAAGGGATGAGACCGCTCTTTACAGCGATTTATCTCTTTTAACACAGGGCTCTAACACTCCGCAAGAGTACTATGAGCGTTGTCAGAATCTTTTTAGTACAATTATGACATATGTTTCTTTACACGACGCTTTACAAACTACAATAGACGCCAAAAGGGATTTATATAAGAAATTAACGCTCCAAGCGTTTGTGCGCGGATTAAAAGATCCCGTAGGATCACGCGTGCGCTGTATGCGGCCTCAAAGCATTGAACAAGCACTAGAATTTGTTCATGAGGAAACTAATACCATGTATCTGCAAAATCGTAACGACCGTTTACCTGATAAAAAAATTAATAGCAATAACCAACCCGGTAATAATTTTAAAATGCCGTCTAATATGCCTGATCCAAGGCCTAATAATTATGGAATGCCAGGACCTGCACGATTCCAATTTCCACCTCAACAACCACCGCAGTGGAAACCGATTTATTTCCAACCTCGCCAGTTTGGTCCGACTCGAACTCAGCAAATATTCAGGGCACCCATACCGATTTACAACCGTCAGAATAACCCGTTTCAATTAGCCCAGCAAAATTCTCCTAGCCAGCCTAGTGGATCAGCGCAACCACCCCCAATGAGTGGTGTTAGCCATTTCGTGAGCAGACAATTACCACCCACTAACGCTTTTTCTAGGCATGACTGGAGCAAATCAGGCAATCCTCCACCTAATAATTATTTTAAAACTCGGGAGATGCATATTAATGATTGTTTTAACGATCCTTCGTTCAATGGTTACTTTATCGATTATGACGGAACTTATTATAATTACTATGAGTACCCAGAAAATTTGTACTATGAATATCAACCATCCCCTCAGGAATGTTTAGAATATCCCCAGCAGTCCGGAAGCATAAAAGAGGACGCCAAAGAATCTAAGGAGCCGGATTTTCAGAAAACTCCGAAATCCGACAAATCAAAATAGAAATAAATCTCCAAACTCAACGGTACCTTCCATACGTTCAAATCGCGTCACCTCCTCTTAAGCTATTAATAGATACAGGTGCGAATCAGTCATTTCTATGCCCTAATGTTGTTGAGAAATACTTTAGTGATTTTCCATTAAATTATTCTCCATTCGAAGTGCATAGTGTTCATGCTAAAACTAGAAACGATTATTCAATTACTTTACCTATTTTTAATGAATTTAATGATTCAGGTACAGTTTCATTTGATATCTATAAATTCCACGATTACTTTGATGGACTTATTGGTACTGATCTGCTAGAAAAATGGGAAGCTACAATAGATTATAAAAATAAATTATTTACAACTAAGTTCGCTTCAAACCCTATTAGAATCTATGATTCACGTAATACTAATTTATATGAAAATATTATTCCAGCTGGTTCATCTAAGTTACTAAAGATTCCGATTAACGTTCGCGATGGAGATGCTTATATTCCTGAACAATCTATTTCAAACTGTATCATACGTGAATGCCTCACTACGGTTAAACAGAATAGGGGTATATTAGAAGTACAGAATCCAAGTAGGAATGATATAATCTTTTCAATGGATCGTGCAATGCCTGCAGAAGTTCATAATGTCGAGTGCACACGCACTAAACAGCAACAGCAACGCGTAAAAGACGTGCTATCACGCCTTCGTACTGACCATTTAAATGAAGAGGAACGCATTAATCTAGAATCATTGTGCTCGCAATATGCAGACGTTTTTTATATTGAAGGTGAACAATTAACTTTCACTAATAAAATCAAACATTCAATTAAAACCACAGATGAAGCTCCAGTCTATACAAAGAGTTATAGATATCCATATATTCATAGACAGGAAGTACAAGAACAAATAGGTAAAATGTTAGAACAAGGTATAATTAGGCCTTCTAATTCTGCTTGGAGTTCTCCTATTTGGGTAGTAGCTAAGAAAGCTGACGCATCAGGAAAGGCTAAGTGGCGTATTGTAGTAGATTTTAGGAAACTTAATGAGAAAACCATAGACGATAAGTACCCTATCCCCAATATTGCTGATGTCTTAGACAAATTAGGTAACTGTCAGTATTTTACTACGCTAGACCTAGCTAGTGGATTCTACCAAGTGGAAATGGACCCCCAAGATATTACAAAAACAGCATTCAATGTAGAACATGGCCATTTCGAATTTCTAAGAATGCCCATGGGACTTAAGAATAGTCCATCTACCTTTCAAAGAGTAATGGACAACGTGTTGCGAGAACTCCAGAATACTATTTGTCTAGTGTACCTAGATGATATAATAGTTTTTAGTACATCATTGCAAGAGCACATAGTCAACCTAGAAAAAGTTTTTAAAAGGTTACGTGAATCCAACTTTAAAATACAAATGGATAAATCTGAGTTCCTTAAATTAGAAACAGCTTATCTAGGGCATATTATAGGTAAAGATGGAATAAAGCCTAACCCAGATAAAATCTCAGCAATACAAAATTACCCCTTACCTAAAACCCCTACCGAAATTAAAAGGTTTCTAGGACTTCTTGGTTATTATAGAAAATTCATTCCTGATTTTGCTAAAATAACTAAACCTTTGACTCAAAGCTTAAAGAAAGGCTCTAAAATTACACTTAATCAAAATTATGTCGAATGCTTTGAAAAATGTAAGACCCTTCTGGTCAATGATCCAATTCTTCAGTACCCTGACTTTAAAAAAGATTTTATACTCACTACAGACGCTTCCAATTTGGCAATTGGAGCAGTACTGTCACAAGGTACTATTGGATCTGATAAACCAATAGCTTATGCGTCGCGTACGCTTAACTCTAGTGAAATAAACTATAACACTATCGAAAAAGAACTTTTGGCTATAGTCTGGGCAACCAAGTATTTTAGGCCATATTTATTTGGACGAAAATTTAAAATAGTTACCGACCATCGCCCTTTGCAATGGGTGATGAATATTAAAGAACCGAATTCCCGTTTAACCCGTTGGAGATTACGGCTAAGCGAATTTGAATTCACAGTTGTCTATAAGCAAGGAAAATATAACACTAATGCAGATGCTTTGTCACGAATAGAAATTAATCATGAAGAAACTAGTTCGATAGTAGTTAACACGTCACATGGTGCACCCTCGGACTCAGATTCTAGAACTGAAAGCGCGGATTCTAGGACTTTAAGTGCCCATAGTGATTTAGAAAGTCCCATATTAGAAATTCCTATTTCCGATGACCCCCTTAATAAGTTTAATAAGCAATTATATCTTAATGTTGTAGGAGATATTAAAAGCAAGCCTAGTGTTTCTAAACCATTTGAAACACATACTAAAACTGTCATACAAATTACAAAATCTAGTTTAGAACAAGACGTTATTAGCGCAATTAAAGAATATGTTAATCCAAAAGTAAAGACAGGTATTCTAATAAATCCTACATTGTAAATGTATTCTATAATACCTATAATCCAAAAATATTTTAAAAATTCTGCAATGAAATTAGTACTTACCAAATCCGAGGTAGAAAATGTTAAAGACTATTTCAAGCAACAAGAAATTATAAAGAAATATCATGAAGGTAAAACCAATCATAGAGGCATCAACGAATGTTATCTAGCATTATCACGTAGATGCTATTGGCCAAATATGAAAGAGCATGTAACGAAGTATATCAATGAATGTCGAATATGCGGCCAAGCTAAGTATGATCGCAATCCAGTTAGACCAAGGTTACAAATTGTACCCCCACCTACAAAGCCTTTTGAGGTTGTACATTTAGATCTGCTTAGTATTGAAATGAATAAGTATCTTATAATAGTAGATGCATTCTCTAAGTATGGTCAAGCATACTTCTTGAGAGATGCTACAGCTATTAGTGTCGTACAAGCTTTAATAAAGTTTTCTACTCATCACGGAATGCCTTTAACTGTTGTAACAGACAATGGTCCGGAATTCAACAATCAAATATTTTCTGAATTTACTAGATTGCACAAAATTCAACATCATAAAACCTGTCCTAATACACCCAATGAAAATAGAATGGTAGAACGACTAAATTCTACACTGTTGGAACATTTGCGTATATTAAAATTAGAACAACGAGGAGAATCAATTACTAATCTTATAACTTATGCTATACTGGCATATAATAGCTCAATACATAGCTTTACAAAATGTAGGCCTATCGATATAATTACCGGTCATTTCGATCCCCGGGATCCTATAGATATGAATCTATCGGAACATCTCTTACAACAATATATCCAGGAACATCGTAGACGAATGTCAAAAGTATACGATATTCTCAACGACACTTCACTTCATCGCCGCACCGAAATTACTGAAAATGTTAATAAGAATCGCGAATCTGAAAAAGATTATGAACCAGAACAACAAGTTTTTATTAGGAACCCTTTATGCCATAGGCAAAAGCTAGCAGCTCGATATACTCATGATACGGTATTAGCGGATTTGCCTATTCATATCTATACCAAAAAGAAAAGAGGCACCGTACCTAAATCACGCCTAAAACGGGTGCCTAATAGTGCTCGTTTGTTACAGGACACTGAAAATACTACTAGTCCTGACCCTGGCCCTGGCCCGAGCGGACGAGATAACGCTAGACAGTCTTAACGATGGACCAGGTATTTTGCCCTTCAACCTGGGATCCACAAGAATCATCTCACATTTCCACTCCTTTCTCCAAATTGTAAACCTTGATGATATGCGTAATAGTTTAGAAATGGTTAATGAGCAATTGAAAAATCTTACGCCACAATTGAGTAATGTGTCACGATCTCTCTATGAACCCCAAGTTAAATATCTAGGTACTAAATTAGAAGAAATATCGGAACAGTTAGAAACACTTGAGGTAAAGCGTGTTAAAAGAGGTCTCATAGATGGTCTTGGTTCAGTAATAAAGAGCATTTCAGGTAATCTAGATTATACTGATGCAAAATATATTAAAATATGATAATGCCATTGCAACCCTAAAACAGAATGAAAATAATTTAGTTGCTGAAATGAATCACCAAATAAGTTTAAGTAAGCAGTGGGTTTCGCGTAGCTCAAACGTTACAGATAAAATAGTAGAAAACCAAAGTAAAATCGAGAAAATTATCAATTCTATTTTAGCCAGCAGTGTTAGACATGAAACAGACACCGTTGAATATGCTCATTTGGTACAGTTACTAATGATATTAGGAGACAATATAGATAATTTGTCTAAAGAACTAGACAAATTGCAAAATTTATTAGCATTTATTAGGGCTAGAAGTATTCATAGTTCTATATTGAACTATGCTATGTTTAAGGACATGATGAATAGATTAGGTATATTATATAATAAGGATCAATTTCTAGATATTAGTTTCAGAGAGTATTTTGATATAATTAGACTAGGATATTATTACAATGGGAATAAAATAGTAATAGTTATAAAATTTCCGATACTTTATCCTACTAACTTTATCCTATATAAATTATCCCTGGCTCCTAATCATGGCAATAAGGTCCTGATTCCAACTTATCCTTTCATAGCGGTTCACGAAAAAGATCTATTGTACATGGAGACAGAATGTCCGAAGTATAGTCACGGTCACCTTTGCGAGGATAACTTAAGTCACCACCATGGCAAACAATCGGACTGTTTCCAGCAGCTTATACTACACCAGAAAATTATTGAGTCCTGTCAATTTACATCAGTCATCCTGTCTTCTGAAGCTATGGAGCAGCTAGACGACCAACACTTCATTATAAGCTTTCCTAAACCTACAAAAGTTCGTTTAACCTGTTCTGAAGACAACTATAGAATGCTGAAAGGGAGCTACTTATCTGTCATACCTAAAGGCTGCATGCTAAGAACTATAGCATTTACTGCAATCAATCGTCATGATCAAACTAAGGGAAAGATATTGAAAATTATGGACTTACCAATTATGAAGGAAAATTCGTACAATGTACCAATGAAAACTATAAAACTAGATACCATTGACTTTAGCAGTTTGCATTCAAGTAACTCTAAAATCGCTCTACAAGAATCTGTAACGCTACAGTCGTCGAACACTGAAGCCATATACCACACTACTATACCGGTATACATTCTACTATCCGGTGCATGTGTACTCGTTATCATCATTATACTTCGTCGTCGTAGATTGAACCAATTACAGAAAGTCACTGATGGAATCGATATCAACGATAAGGAGGCCGGAAATACCGAGATGGAAACAGCTTCACCATCGACACTATTTTCGACTAGAGTTTTCAAATAGTTGCCGATCTTGTGGAGGGAGATGTTATGTCGCCACTTGCGAAACCCTGAATTCCTAAGACAATGACTAAGACCACCCAGCGCTCGTACTGTGGAATTCGCCTTCTCAGCAATCCGATGGCGCGGGAACGAACACAGTGCTATAGCAGTGAATGTTGATTTAGTGTATTTGTGAATCACTCTTGTTTCTGATATCGATCAATTGTCACGCATCTTAATTTTACCGATTTAATTGTAATTTTACATTAATTAAATTGATAAGTAAATTATATCTCGGTTTTCTTTGCATCCTCGATTGCCGCCGAACGTAATTTACTGTTCCATACGAATTTGTTTTTTTTTTTTTCACTTTGGTAAGAGTTCAATATAGCGAAAGTTGTCACCCTCTTGACGGTTGTGACTAAAGCGCCAACCTGCATATTGCATACCTACTAGATAATAAATCACAACATACGTACGCGTGCGTACGTATTAAGCACTTATATTAACAATAAATCGTTCAGAGGACACTGACAAAATTATAAGTAGGTATTTAGATAGAGGTAGGTACACACGGTTACACATCAAGCTATATATTCCCAGTTTACACTGACCTCTCATTGTAAGGAAATCCTATACAATGCGAGATCAGCTTATACTGGAAATGTATAGCTTAATCTGTAACCGTGCGTACTTACTCCTATAGGAATGAACGTTCATCCGCTCCTTTCATTTCATTTAATTTTTCGATCATTCGGTAGCGAGTGACGAAATACAACATCGTTCGATCGGTTCATTCATGAATTCATTTTTCAATATTGATTAATTTTATGTTCAGACGTTTCACTTCTAACGAAAGATGCCGAACGAAAGACAAAAACGAACAAAAATTCAGCGTCTGATATCGGCTTTCTAAATTATTTGATGATGGATTCTGATTTGGTTTTCGCTATAATTTACAGTATTTTTTTTAATTTACCGTCCCGTATATTCTAAATGTCAAATTATTCTTTCTAGGTGGCAGACCAAAGACAGTAGCCCTCTACACCCACGGTAGAGAGATGACCTGCACGGACTGCGCCCGCCCCCAGTGGGCAGGCGGTATCCCCGCGGCTCGGAGGGTGCTGGTGTTGAGGGTCGATTCCGTGTGGGCACCAGCAAGGTTGGCAGTGGCAGCGTTGGCGGCTTTAGGCGTGGCGCTGGCGCTCGCGTTCTTAGTGTTTAACTTGCATTATAGTAAACGAAGGTAAATCCTGCGGTAATTTTAGTATTGTAGTCTAAATAAATTACTATACTTTACTATTTATACCTACCTAATTCAAAAAACGGTGAAGGAAAACATCGTGAGGAAACCGGCATGTCCTAGAACCAAAAATTCGAAGACATGTGAGATCTACCAACCCGCACTGGGCCAGAGTGGTGATTACAGCCTACTCTCACTGAGAGGAGGCCTGTGCGCCAGCAATGGGTACATTATAGGCTGATTATGTGTACATATTCATAAGTATTTAGGTACCTACCTAACTATTCACAATGCAGATGTAGGAGTAGGTAGATGTAGCTGGGTAAACACAAGTGGCTGTTATGGTTTCTAGACCTTGTTGTTGTATGTTGAACACAGCATCATCTGCCTAGCCTTTTCCCAACTACTTTGGGGTCGGCTTCCAGTCCAACCGGATGCAGCTGAATACCAGTATTTTACATGGAGCGACTGCCTATCTGACCTCCACAACCCAGTAACTGGGTAATACGATACCCCTTGGTAAGACTGGTTGTCAGACTTTCGGGCTTCTGACGATCCGTAACGACTGTCAAAGATCCACGAATGACAGCCGGGACCAACGGCTTAACGTGCTTTCCGAGGCACGGAGGAGTCTTGGTATGTAAAGATGGTCACCCATCCACGGTCCAACCCAAGCAAGCGTAGCTTAACCTGGTCGATCGACCCATGCGGCTGTTATTACTTAGCCACGAGCTGTATGTATAACACAGCAAAACAGCAGTAATGATGTTCCTTCAAAGAATATTTTCTGAGTGACGACATAGCGATTTAATTATTGGACGTAGGTCAGCTCTGTGACTTTACAGTATTTGTTTGACTTGATATACTACACTTATGGCACAGGCACAATTCCTATTCCGTAGTTAACACAAAAACGGAGACAATTGCAACTTTGATAAACAATTCCCAAAAGGCACCGAGTTCACTTTTATTGGCATGTAGGATTGTAGGTTTTAGTAACCAATTTATCTTCGATGTACTCCTCTAATGCGTCGACTGCACTCCATATGTGCATAAGGAAAAATCCTTTATATAATAGCATATAAGCTATATAAAGCTATATAAGCTATATGGTATATAAGCTTACATAATACATATGTTAACGTAAAAAAACATCATCCGATGGAAAAAATATCATTGGGGTTCGCAACTAATAAAGTTGTCGCGGTTAGTCCGTGTCAAAGAATTACCAAAACAAAACAAAGAATCAATTCCAGTGGCCCCTTCCAAATGGTAGTCTCGTAAGGAGAAGAATAGGCAATAAACTCCACCGTTACTCTTTTAAAATTGTTTTACAATATTTTGTATACATTAATTATATCATTATAATTATGTGAAGACAATGTGTGACCTTGGATGGGTGACCATCTTTACAAACCAACACCCACACCCCTCTCCGTGCCTCGGAAAGCACGTTTAGCCGTTGGTCATTCGTGGATCTTTTACAGTCGTTCAATCAATCAACTCGGCCAATCGCAGTCCACTGCTGGGCATAGGCCTCTCCAAGGTTTCGCCACAACATCCTGTCCTCCGCCTTCCGCATCCAGTCTGCCCCAGCCACTTTCTTCAGGTAGTCGGTCCATCTAGGGGCGTCCCACACTACGCTTACCGATACGCGGTCTCCACTCTAGGACTCGTCTGCTCGACCGGCCATCGGTCCTTCAACAAACATGGCCAGCCCACTGCCACTTCAGTTTGCTTACTTTGAAAGCTATGTCGGTTACTCCGGTTCTTTTCCGGATAACTTCATTCCTGATTTTATCCTTCAAAGAAACTCTGAGCATAGCCCGCTCCATAGCGCGCTGAGTGACCTTGAATTTGTGGACCAGCCCGACCGTCAGTGTCCACGTTTCAGCACCGTATTTCATAACGAGCAGGACGCACTGGTTGAAAACCTTAGTCTTCAAACATTGCGGGATAGGTGACGAAACACACAGTTACAGTCGTTACGGTCGTCCAAAGCTTGAAAGTCTGACAACCAGTCTTACCAAGGGGTATGGTATTATCCAGTAGCTGGGTTGTGGGGGTCAGATAGGCAGTCGCTCCATGTAAAATACCCCAAAATAGTTGGGAAAAGGCTAGGCAGACGATGATGATGTACTTAATAAAGTTAATACAACTAATTTCCAGATCAATAAAGCTGTCATCTCCTCGCTTGAACAACATGACGCTGATCGGTTGTGTGCTGGTCTACACGGCAGTCGCTCTGCTGGGTGTGGACAACGCTACGCTACCATCCTATGTGCCCTTCTCTGCTATGTGCACAGTAAGTAAATACATATACCTAAAGTCTATTCAAGTCCTTGTTTCCAATTGATGGTAGTTTTTAACCTATTTCAAAAAGGTTCTCAATTCGTCGGAACCTTTTTTTTTTTTTTTTTTTTATGTATGTTCCCCGATTACTCGAAGATGGCTGGACCGATTTGGATTTTTTTTGTTTTGTTCGAGAGGGTATACATTACAGTTGGTCCCATATAAAATTGATTAACTTTGCTTCGGTACTTTTTGAGTTAGCTTCAATAATACGTATTTTTTCCCCGTTTTTATATGGATGATGTTCTAGTTTGTTTTGCAGGTAGTGGTATTTGAATTTGTGTGGGGTAGGTACACAACTAAAAAGTGCAAAATAAAAACTTTTTTACAAAAAAATACAACCGACTTCCAAAAACAACACTGCAAAGTGAAAAAATAACTTTAATTTCGGAAGTCGGTGGCAACATCGACTTCCGAAATTAAAGTTATTTTTCACTTTGCAGTGTTGTTTTTGGAAGTCGGTTGTATTTTTTAGTAAAAAAGTTTTTTACTTATTAACTTTTGGTAGTGAAAATTAATTTGGTTTCAGAATGACTACCTATCTACTATTGAAACAGTCATAAAAAGTTTGAAGTTGTAGCGCAAACTGAACTTTATGTGCGAGTGTTAGGCTTCGTCTACACGACGCCGCAGCCGCACCGGCGCCGGCCCCCATGCTCCTTGTTTTACTACATACGAGTAACTCGGTATCAATGCGGTACACAGCCGCACCGGCGCCGGCCCCCATGCTCCTTGTTTTACTACATACGAGTAACTCGGTATCAATGCGGTACACAGCCGCACCGGCGCCGGCCCCCATGCTCCTTGTTTTACTACATACGAGTAACTCGGTATCAATGCGGTACACAGCCGCACCGGCGCCGGCCCCCATGCTCCTTGTTTTACTACATACGAGTAACTCGGTATCAATGCGGTACACGCGGCTCCGGTACGGCGGAGGTGCGGCGCTTGGGCGATATTTATTCGTATAGGTACACAACCATTCGGTCCGGCGCCGGTACGGTTCCGGTGTCATCTACAGTTAGCAACAGAAGTCGATTAACACTGCTACTTTTTGACATCATCTCTAAATTAACACAAAATTATATGATAACCTAGCTGCTTTTTAGCATTTCATTTATTAGATAAGAGTTAATTTTCTTTAAAATTTGTATTTATTCCGATTTTAATAAAGTATTTTTCTCAATATTTAAGACTAGCTGCTGCCCGCGACTTCGTCCGCGTGAAATTTCTTGTTCCCCCGACCCACCCCGTCACATCGCATTGCCAGCTCGCGCTATTACTTCGTTTTCGCTTAGCGTTTAATGTAACAAAGCGTGAAGTTCTGTCAGTTACATCTCAAATATTCAACCCATTAGGTCTATTAGCTCCTTGTATTATTCCAATGAAAGTAATAATGCAAAAACTTCGGTTGCATAAATTATCATGGGATGACTCTTTACCAAAGATATTGTTGATATTTTGAATAGTTTACGCATCCCACGTTTAGTTTTTTGTGATTCTTGGATAGTGATAGAATTATATATATTTTGTGATGCATCACAAACCGCTTATGGTGCATGCATTTGTTGTGTGCGTGTTCGGGACAATGTATGATAATCTCGATCAGCAGTAAGTCGCGCATCACGTGTCGCGCATCACGTACCGCACTTG
Source organism: Cosmia pyralina (assembly GCA_946251885.1). NCBI lineage: Eukaryota > Metazoa > Arthropoda > Insecta > Lepidoptera > Noctuidae > Cosmia > Cosmia pyralina. Next base: position 3,169,823 of record OX276346.1, on the reverse strand, counting down.
TCTCTAGAGACTTAGAAGCAGATGCGTAGATACGCTGAGAACTCAAGCGCAATTCTCTATCCGTGAACGTCTCCGACTCGCGAGACAATGCGTGACGTTCACGATCAGCGGTCAGTCGCGCATCTCGTTCCCCACTTGTCTCTAGAGACCTGGATGTAGATGCGTAAATACGCTGAGAACGGAGGCGTGCTTCGCGATCTGATGAGGTTTCCACGGAGCGAGTTGCAGCCTGATGTTCTCGAACAGCATCAAGTCTCTCCTGACGCTCTTTCGTAGATTCTTGGGATCTTATGATCCTCAATCTGTTAGCTCCATTGGAACATTGGGAAAGATTTGACCACTTTCTAGGCATGGTTATAGTTTTATTGTGAAGAAGATACCTGATCAATTAAAATCTAAGTGACTGCTCCCCTGCGTTACCGGGTAGGCTGCGTTGCCGGAACCGAAGATAAACGGAAAAGGAAATTGTAGTATATTATGTGGTCTGACGGTATGTCAACATATTAAGATATTTGTATGTGAGGGTGTGTGGAAATAAATCAGTGTTTAACCAACTTGCGTGTGTTTCATTACATGGTGGCAGCGGTGGGCGTTTTTAACACTTTTACGAGTTAAAACGAACTAGAACCTATACAATATTTATCAAAATTCCGTGACACAACATATTTGTACGGAACGGACGGATAAATAATAATGGAGCACGCACGTCCTCCAGCGGAATTATCGCTCGATGGCGGTCCGGCCGCGCGGTCCGACGCGTGGCACAAATGGCGGAAGCAGTTCGAAGTATTCCTTAAAGCATCTGGAGTGAGCAAAGAGCCTAAAGAAGTCCAGGCTAGTTTGTTGGTTAACCTCATTGGATCAGCTGGTTATGAGGCATATACAACGTTCACGTTCGATGAAGGTGAAAGTGAAGACGACATAAATTGTGTATTGAAAAAGTTTGACAAGTATTTCGGCACAAAACCAAATATCACAGTAAGACGGTTTAAATTCTTTACACGCAATCAAGATGACGGCGAAAACATCGACCAATACGTGACAGCATTGAGGGTATTGAGTCAGCAGTGCGAGTTCAATGAATTGCACGAGAGCTTGTTGCGTGATAAGATCGTGTGTGGTATTGTCAACAACACTGTCAGAGATCGACTCCTTCGCACAGATGATTTGTCACTAAGACAGGCGATACAAATTTGCCAGGCGGCAGAGATGTCCAAAGAGGAAAGTAAGTGCATAGACGGCGCATCAGCGGGTGTGCAAGTGAATGCAGTTCAAGACGGTAGCAGCGCACGAGGCGGAAGGCGCGCTAGAGGACGGCGCGGCGGCGGCAGCGGAGCGCGAGCGCGCGGCGATGGCGCCGCCGGGCCGCGGCCGGCGCGCACGCAGCGCAGCGCCTGCGAGCTGTGCGGCAGCGGGCGGTGTCTCGGCGGTGAGCGCTGTCCGGCACGTAACGCCTTGTGTTATGTTTGTGAAAAGAAAGGTCATTTCTCGCGAGTGTGTGAGCAAAAAAAAGCAATACGCAAAGTTTTAAATCTCAGTGTAGAAACCCTAAATAGTGACAGTGATGATAGCGGTAAAGAAATGTTTTATGTTAATACACTCGAAGAGGACAAACAACAATGTAAGCCGTCAATGGAATGGATAGAAGTTGTAAAATGCAAAGGTAAAAACATTTCATTAAAAATAGATACAGGATCAATGATTAATGTTATTTCTAGAGTTACCTATTTAAACTTAGGATTATTAATTACAGACCTTAAGCCGTTCACAAAACGTGTACATTCCTTTACAGGTAATCAATTACCAATTATCGGCATTGGTAATGTGCCGTTTGTACACAATAAAACACGTTACGTGTTGTCATTTGTTGTTGCTGATTTAAGCTGTCAGAATGTACTCGGTTTGGAGGGTTGCATTGAATTAGGATTAGTAAACCAAATTAATGCAATAAACATTGATCATTACTATGACTTGTTTCATGGACTGGGAAAATTACCCGGTAAATATAGTATCGTAGTGGATAAAAATGTACAGCCAGTTGTTTGCCCAACTAGGAAAATCCCTTTGGGACTTAAGGATAAATTGTTGGATGAGATACATAGAATGGAAGAATTGGGCGTAGTCAGAAAGGTTACACATCCAACCTCTTGGGTTAATGCAATTGTTTTGGTCGCGAAAAAAGATGGCAGCATTCGTGTTTGTTTAGATCCACGACCTCTTAATCGCGCGGTGCGGCGTGCGCAGTATTCGCTGCCGACAGTGCCCGAGCTGGCAGCTCGACTGCGCGGTGCGACTGTATTCAGCGTGCTGGACGCTCGCTGCGGTTTCTGGATGGTTCAGATAGATGATGCGAGCGCGGACCTTTGCACGTTCAGCACACCGTTCGGTCGGTACCAATTTCTACGTTTACCTTACGGTATAAACTGTGCGCCCGAGGTATTTCATGCGAAACTTAGGCAGCATTTAGAAGACTTAGAAGGCGTAGAATCTTTTATAGATGACGTTATAGTATGGGGGCGTACTGTGGATGAGCACGACAGGAGATTGCGGAGTCTCCTGCGACGAGCTAAGGATATCGGTGTAAAATTTAATAGAGAAAAATGTAAATTTGGCGTCTCGGAAATAACATACTTAGGTCACAAGTTTGATGCACACGGAATGCGGGCAGACGACTCAAAAATCAAGGCTATAATGGAGATGCCGTATCCGACCGACAGGAAGGCTCTGGAGAGATTTTTAGGAATGGTAAATTATTTGGCAAAATTCATACAAAACTACTCGGAGAGTGTGAATGTACTTAGGTCGCTATTAAAAAAGGAAACTGAGTGGTTATGGGAATCCCAACATTCAGAGGCTGTGGACAGGCTAAAAGCAAAGCTTAGCAGCGCACCGGTGCTGGCGCTGTACAGCGACAGCGCGCCCGTAGTGCTATCGGTGGACGCGTCCAGCGTCGCACTGGGCGCGGTGCTGCTGCAAGCTGGCCGCCCGGTGGAGTTCGCTTCGCTCACTCTCACCGACACCCAGACCAGGTATGCACATATTGAAAAAGAAATGCTGGCTATTGTGTTTGGGGTCGAGCGGTTCAGGCAGTACATTTACGGTAGGTCTGATGTCACCGTGCATACTGACCATAAGCCATTGGAAGCCTTATTTAGCAAGCCATTGGTTTCGGTTCCAGCCCGGTTACAACGAATGATGATGAGAGTGCAGGGGTACGACTTTAAGGTGGTATACACACCGGGAAAATATATGTATATAGCGGACACGCTATCGCGGGCTCCTCTAAAGGATATTATGCATGACCGAGTGTCTGCAGAAGTAGAAGTACAAACTTGCTTTATGTTAGAGAATGTGCCATTCAGCCAACCACATATGAAAGCCATTAAAAAAGAAACAGAGTTAGATAGTGACAGCAGATGGTTAATTAGGTATATTACGAAAGGCTGGCCTAAAAATAGGCGTGATGTAAACGAAAGAGTTAATGTTTTCTGGCCATATCGCGAGCAGCTACATTACGTTGACGGTATAGTTTTCAAGGGGGAGTGTGTATTTATTCCGCGTACTTTACGGGAAAACATGCTGTCACGAGTCCATGAAGGACATTTAGGTATAGAAAGATGCAAGCGGCGTGCGCGCGAAGTAATGTTTTGGCCAGGAATGAGCGAGGACGTGGAGCGTGCGGTGCGCTCGTGCGCAGCATGCGCACTGCACGCGCCCCGCCCGCGCAGGCAGCCGCTGCTGCAGCACACTGTGCCGGCACTGCCCTGGCACAAACTAGCCTCGGATACGTTCGAATATAAAAAAAAAAATTACATTGTATTAGTCGATTACTTTTCTAACTATGTTGAGGTCGGGCAGTTGTCGAGTATCACCTCTAGACAGGTTATAACTTTTATGAAAGAGCAGTTCTCTCGGCACGGTATACCAGCGGAGCTAGTGAGTGATAATGGTCCGGCTTACAGCTCACAAGAGTTTAAAAACTTTATGAATGAATGGGAAATACGGCATGAGACGTCATCACCGCATTACCCGCAGTCAAACGGGAAAAGCGAAAGAACCGTACAGACAGTAAAAAATTTGCTAAAGAAGTGTGTGGATTCGGGACAGGATTTTTACTTGGCACTGTTAAATTATAGGGCAACACCACGCCAAGATATAGACTCACCCGCACAGATTTTAATGGGTAGGCGTCTTAAAACTAAGTTACCAGTTAGTGCTAAATTGCTAACAGAGAAGGTAGATAACGACCAGAATTATAAAAAAATAATATCAAACAGAAAACAAATTAAAACAAATTACGACAAAACTGCAAACACACTAAAAGGCCTATCATCAGGTGATAAGGCAACTTTAATCTGTAATGGCGACAGAAAACCGGTAACAATTTTAGCACGTGCATCACAACCACGCTCGTATATTGTAGAAGACGAACGCGGTGGCCGCTATCGGCGAACACGAAGTCAGTTGGTTATGCGTACAGCAGGGTCAACAGAAAGGGTACGGGAGTCAGCGCGACAACCAACAGGCAGTGTGGGTAGTAGCAAGACACCAAGTGTGGTGACGACGACAGGTGTCCGTAGACGTAGGCAACGGGCACAGGCTGACGTTCCAACCCAAGCGCAGACAAGTCCAGCTAGCAACAATCAGTCGGCACTGATTGACGAGAGTGGTGAATATGAAAGTCCAGCCGGTACTCCCGATCATTCGTCTACACCTTCGCCACCAGTGGTTGCTATTGAAAGGTCTAAGGAAAGAACTGCACGAATGCTGACCAATCTGTTCCAAGGTCGTGTGTTTCATTACAGAAATTAAACACTCAAATAACATAAGCCCGAAGGCATATTTATTCGATAAAATATAAAAATAAATGGGAGTTTTGGCCAATAGTCCTAAACTGTTACCGCCTTCACCGCGTGGAGGTACTCCCAGCTTATGTTATTTTATATTTTACAATATACAGTGAAATAAGTGATAGCTTTGATATACAGTGAAATAAGTGATAGCTTTGATTTCCACATCAGATGTTTCTGATCTTCGATTTTTATAAGTCAACAGGAAATGAATGCCCATCAGACCAAACAACTTTTGCTAAGACATCATTCTTATATGTGTTATGGTGTAGCTGGGCTCTTGGAGTTCCACATCAGGTGTTCCAGATCTTCAAATTTATTCTCTCAGTAGAAAATGCTCATCACGTGGAACAATTTTTGCTATGGTACCATTTTTGTATCTATTATAGTTTAGCTGGTCTGTTGCGGTTCTGAATCAGGTGTTCAAGTTCCCAAGATAAATTATAGCCTATATGTTGCCCAGACTTAATACCTATACAACAACAAAAAAACATTCAAATCCGTCCAGTAGTTCCGAAGATTAGCGTGTACAAACAAACAGACAACAGACAAACAAACAGAATTTTTTTTTTGGATTCGTGCCCTATTACTGTTTCTAAGCCCCCCTCAATTATTATTTTTTTAATATATTCAATGTACAGACAGTTTTTTTATTGTTTTATTATATGTATATATTATTATATATAGATTTAGAAAACTCAACTGTTATTCGACTTTTATTGCTGAGTGAACAGTGAAGCCTTAGAGTTTTCTTTCCATACACGCATAAGTATTTTTTATATGATTGGAAACATAATCGAGAACGCAGTCTGCCATAAAATATAAAGTTTCTACTTTCAAAACACGTGCTTCAAAAAGGATGTTCAATAAGCCGATATTTAAGTGTCCGAGTCCACCTACGTCCGGTGCTACTAACATACTAGCTTGCATCTTATTGTGATTACTATTCTACATTAATTGCATATTTTGGAAAGGTCAGAAGACCGGAACACCAATTGTATAAAAACAAAACTTGTACCTGAGGTAACACATTTATATCGACATAAAGCACGGATTTTTGATCTGTTTTCAGGGTAGAGTATACATCTTATCAGCTGGATTCTCATTAGCTTTCGGCTCAATGTTTGCGAAGACATATCGGGTGCACAGGATATTCATAAGGTGAGTTTTCCATAATCCTTCAAAACAAAGTTCTACTAATGCCACATGTGTTCTTATTAGGTACCAAAAAGGCGTGGTCAAAGTTAAGGGTGTGGACCATCAAACTGAACAACTTTCTCCATAACACTAACATCGTAATCGCGTAAAAATAATCAGCCGTCCCATACATTTGGGCCGAGTAGGTATTGAAGTTTTGTTTTTGTGGGACAGTTGATAATTTCAATAAAGTTGTTCAGTTTGATGGTCTGTACCACACCATTAAATTTTACCACTCCTTTCTGGTACACCCTGTATACGGGAAGAATCTTCTCGATTACAATACTGCCTACAAGGTTCTTTTGGCGCGTGCGTGACCAAACTCGGAAGTTACGTCGTCCTCTTGTTTTGTCAATACAATTTCTGTGACACAATAATTTCACTAATGTTTACCCTGTCAATGTCGTTCAGCCGCCAGAAGGTCCTTGTAGCTCTCTAAGGGTAGCGCTGAGTCCAAGCGTAAGCGCAACGAAGCGTCAATCTAAAAGATATCATAGCAAATTCACCCTTATCGGTACAACGTAGATAATGCACATTGCACATACTTATTTCTATCGAGATAAAAATAGACGCGCGATTGGTGCACGCGCGTTATTTTGTAGAGATAAGGCTATGTTATCTTTTAGATTGACGTTTCGCTGCACTTCGACTCGCGTATGAATCGACCCTTTATCTTTAGCCCAATATTATTTTTTTCAGCAACCGCAGTGGAGTCTGCAAAACCAAGTTACTTCAAGATACGCCACTAATATCCCTTGTGTGTGCGCTGCTAGTCATCGATGGGATGATAGTCACACTATGGACTATGTTGGACCCCATGGAGAGACATCTCAAGAACTTGACCACGGAGATCAGCACGACTGATAGAAGTGTTATTTATCAGCCTCAGGTTTGAAACGATTACTTTTGCAATATAACAGCCGCACGGCACGGGTCGATCGAAGGTTAAGCTACGCTTGCCGCGGTCAGTTCGTTGATGGGTGGTGATCCATTAAATAGCCTCCGTGACTCGGTAAGCACTTTAAACCATGGTCCCGGCTATTATTCGAAGATCTTTGAGAGTCGTTACGGGTAGTCAGAAACCCAAGGTCCTACTAAGGGGTATCGTGCTAACCAGTAGTAACTGAGCTGTGGAAGTCAGATAGACAGTCGCGCCATGTAAAATACTGTTATTCACCTGCATCCGGTTAGACTGGAAGCCGACCCTATAACATAGTTGGGAAAAGGCTAGGCAGATTGATGAATAGAGCAAGTTCGCGGATTGGAGGATTATCGAATCCTTCCCCACTCTTCGGACTTTAGATAACCCTAATATACAACATCGTAACCTGCTTAATTCTTCCTCAAATACAGTGATCTTCTCTTCTGTCCGGAGTGTACGCGTATGTTGCCAGGTGCAGTTTCCGGTGATGATCGTTGTAGCAGGATCTCCGAGGATTCTTAGCACCCACCGCCTCACCGTGGCCTTGACCGCTACCGTAGCCAAGGGTAGGCGGGCTGCCGGGCACTAGGGGCCATTTGTTCTTGGTACTAGTAATTTTTGGGGGTTTGCCATAATCGCCACGCTTGGCAGGCGGGTTGGCGATCACAGAATATTTTTTTTTATAAAAATGCCTAGACAACGCTGCTACCCATTCCCTTAGTCGCCTTTTACGACATCCACGGGAACCACACGAGTCCGGATTTGCGCTTTGGTTGTTGTCAAGAGCAATGGAGAGAGCTATGCTTGGAGTTTCCCTACGTGATCGAATCAGAAATGAAGAGATCCGCAGGAGAACCAAGGTAACCGACATAGCCCGAAGAATTGGCAACCTTAAGTAGCAGTGGACAGGGCATATTACTGGCAAAATAGATAACTGATGGGGCCGAAAGGTTCTGGAATGGCGACCGCGTATCACAGGGTTGACCGCGATGACCTTGTGAAGGCCGCAGGAATCCACTAAATGCAGGAAGCACAGAACCGGTCGAAGTGGCGGTGTTTGGGGTAGGCCTATGTCCAGCAGTGGACGTCTTTCGGCTGAACTGACTTATCACATCTGACGTCACTGCTTTTATAAACTTACACTCTAAACGCACGTTTATACCCCATAGATAAGTTATGAAGTGTATCATACATGCATTTACGTTGTTCTGACATGTCTTGTTAACTATTTTGTTCATCTTTTTGACAAGTTTGCTACAAGTTTTGTTTATTAAATAGGGAGACCTAGTCCTCGCAACCAAGTTTTATACTTTGGTGTAAACGCGGAGTAACCAAAACACTTTAAACATCTCCAATCTCTCTTCCAGATAGAAGTCTGCAAATCCCAAAACACGACCGGCTGGCTCTGTGCCCTCTACGCCTACAAGGGCCTACTCCTCATCGTGGGAGTCTACATGGCTTGGGAGACCAGAAATGTGAAGATCTCTGCCTTGAATGACTCCAAATACATCGGCATCAGCGTGTATTCTGTCGTCATCACCAGTGCAAGTGTTGTGGTCATTGGAACTATAATTTCTGAGAGAGCTACGTTGGCGTATATTTCGATAACGAGCTTGATTTTGATTACTACTACCTCGACTTTGTGTTTGCTGTTTTTGCCGAAGATTGTTGCTATTAGGAGTAATGGTGAGTGAAATAATTTATTACAAGAGTTGTGCAAGGCAAGCGTCATCTCGATCAAGTTACAGCAACTCATAAATGCATCTAATTTTTTTAAACCGTTTTTAATTGCTCATTGTGGCTTGGCACTTGAAACTAGGTGTAGAAAACATCGCAGAAAAAGAGATTAATCTATTTGAAAACAATAAATCCCCGAATAAACCGTAACCCAAAAGGGTAATAATCATGTCTTTAAAACTAGAATCAACCTTTTCCCGCATTTGTTAAGTTTTAAAATGAATCTAAGTTCTGACATCCTTTTGCAGCTGAAGAAGACCCCGTAATCCAAAGCATGGGCCTAAGACTAGAATGTAAGACGAGAAGATTTGTGACGGACGAAACACAAGAACTTCACTTCAGGATAGAGATCCAGAACAGAGTGTATAAGAGAGAAGTGGCGGCGTTGGACAAAGAGATAGGGAGACTTGAGAAACTGTTGGCTGAACCTCTGGACTCGGCTAGTGGGTCTAATGCGTCGCTGTCTTTGCATAAAAGAGTAAGTATATACTTAATAGACCTTTCTTACGTATCGTCCGCTGCCCAATATTCTTTAACGGAACGGGGTAACATGATAGGATATTGAGGCATCCATGTTGAGCTACATTTACAACAAAAATCACAAACAATTTTTTTCTTTATTAGTTGTACTGATCTATATAAATAAAAAGAGAAGTCCTGACTGACTGACTGGCTGACGAACTCATCAACGCCCAGCCCAAACCATTGGACCCAGAAAGCTGAAATTTTGTATAGAGGTTCCCTTTATAATGGAATAAGGAAGGATCTTTGTTCCCGTGGGATATTTTCAGATATCCACGCGGGCGAAGCCGCACGGGAAATGCTAGTATTAAATAAACCAAAGACCCATGGTTGCTTAACAGTTTTGATTGGAAACTCTCATATTTCTTCATGCAACTAAACTTTCATAATTTCATTTCAGACTGAACTCAATACAGTAGAAGAGGAAGGTATGGCCCACGCAGACAGCGACAGACGCACCCCGAGCATTAGCGGAGGCCTGCCCATGCTCCTTCTCTCCGTCCTCCCCCCCGTCATACCGCGCGCCAGCTGGCCATCCACAGACGCCTTCCGAGGACGAAACTCTGTCAGCTTCAGCTCACAACCAAAACTCAACTACAGGAAGTCACAACCAGCGATAGACCTATACAACCTCTGCCTAAGCAAAAGAGAAGAGCACACCGGTCTACTTAGTAGAATAAAGAGCTTCTTCGGTAGCAGTAGACCGACCAGTAGAAAAGCCTCAACCATGTCGATAGCAGACCCAACAGGAGCCAGCATAGCAGCAGCACTAAAAATGCATGTCGGGATGATAGCAGGACTTGTTCCTGGCAATAGAAAACACTCCATGGCCCTATCCTGTAATACCCTTCAAGTACCTCATCCCGAAATGAAGTTGAGAAGAGAATCTTACGCGAAAAGTGGTCCTATTATCCGCGTGACTGACGACGAGCCTTCATGTTCCTATGACTCTGATACTCCGAGACCTTTTCCGCAGAAGTATATTGCGGAACCTGAGACCAAGGTCAACTTTGTGTTACCAGCTACACATCAAAGACCAATGTCCCATCAGAATTCATGTGAGAAGATCAAAGGGTCTCCGAGGTTTCCTCACAGGATAGCTCCTTCAGCTACCAACAGCTTAACAACACTTGATACGAGGAGGAAAACCAGTGCTGACAGTGTTTTCAACATAACTACCAGGGTTTTTGAGGAGCAGCGACGGTACAGCCATCAGAATGTGAATCAGGATGCCAAAGGAAAAGCTGTTTTAGAGAGTAGATGGAAGTCCACTGAGGACGCGAGGCCTGGTCCTTCTTCCAGGGATTAGGCGAATGTACTGTGCCAATAAATGTGCCAAAGATTTTCATAAGTAGACGGTACCTACTTACTTGTAGTTTTTTTTGTTTTTTGTTAAAGAATCACACATAGCAGTGAAAAATCAATCAGTCTGAGAATGTTTTTCATCTATTTTTGTTACAAAATGATTAATGGAGAAAGTTCGTACTTGCTACCAAACCAAGTTAGGTTATGTTAATTTTTAGGTTATGTTTATAACCAAGTTACGTGATTATTTCAAATATTTCGACTGAGATTATAATTATTAGCACAACATTCTCATTTTCATCTAAGCAAATTAAATAAGATTTGTAATTATGTCAGTTTGTATGCTCCAATGATTAGAAGTTATTTTATGTTTAAAAAGTTTTTATTTTTTGACGACACGGTTGGCGCAGTGGTTGAGCGATTGACTGCTGCGCAGCATGTCGCGGGTTCGATTCCCGCACGGAACAAATATTTGTACGACCTACAAGTATTTGTTCCGAGTCTGGGTGTTTTTCTATCTATAATATGTATGTATTTACAAAAAAAAAAAAAAAATGTATATAAGTAGTTTATCAGCCATCTCGTTACCATAACACAAGCATTAGGTTGCTTAGCTTGGGGCTAGATGGCGTTGTGTGATATGTCCAAACATATTTATTTATTTTATTTAAAAAAACGGTAGCGAACTCAGTATTAACACTATCTAATAATTGTATTAGTTATCATTTTAAAAATAGATGCATAATTTTGAAATTGTAAATGTGTAGATATCAAATCATGATAAATCATGATGAATAAAGGAATATTGACACCAAAGAGTAGATTAGATTGTAAATACACTCAAGGCGGTAGTCTCGCCTGTAATGCTAGACCAATATGGCTGAAAATCGCGTGCCAAAGTAGCTGGTTTTGTGGTCTTTTAAATTTTGGGAAGAAAACCAAAATTTAACCTATTGACTCTTTATAACTTACTGATTTCATAACTTTTACTATTTGCAGCAATTATAGTTTCTTTTAATGAAATTAATAAATTATTTATTAAAAAAATATTTATACTTTAGTATTAAAAGGACCTCTAAACCACCTAATTTTATCGGTATTGTAAATATTCAATTTTTATATGTGTGGAAAATCTGTGTTATTAATCATAGTACTATTTTGTAGACCTTATTAGAAAAAATCTAAAAATAAATAACTTCACTATTTACTATAGCAATTGGAATTGCCAAACATAAGTAAAGAGTATTATTAAATAATATTAAAGTCATAAATAGGTTACGAAGATAATTACTATACAATTCACTTAAGATTTTATTAATACAATAAGTATAGTAAAACATGAACTATGAGGAATCTCCTTACTTTACAAACTTGTTAATAAAATGCAATCTTATCTTGGTCTTACCAACTATACTTGAATCGCTTTATCAAGGCAACAGCGGTCATTAAACCCACCTACATTTTCTAGCATTCTTTATTTCAAAAACTATGTCTGTTATCATCCTGAATCAATATACACTACTATTTTTTAATTAGTACAAAAAAAATGGGGCTCTATCCGTACCCGTTACTGATTATATTTGTGTAGTCAAAAATCAAAACAGTGAAATCCCAAAATTGTCCACAAAAATTTGTCATAATTAGTAAATTCATAAATTTCATAATTGAATCAATCAATCATAACAATTGCTACTAGAAAATACTACGCGCAGTGCTTTTCCATGATTAATGAATACTACTATGTAGTCTGTACAATATTTCCATAAACTGAGTGACATTTTGGGATATAAACAAACGCTAATAACTTTGCTGTTTATGAATATTATTTATTGAGACTTTACATATATAATAACAAGACCTTCTCTAATAAGCCCTTTAAGTATTTGTACTAATTAAAAATTAGTGGTGTATATCGTGAACTTCAAAAACTAGTAGTTCATTGTTTGGGTTCCTACGGAGAGATATGGGAAGGGCAATGACCGCTATTGTCACGCTAAAGCGATTCGAGTATAGTTCGTAAGACCAAGATAAGAATCAGGCTTCGTGTACACGACGCCGGAGCCACACCGGTGTATATGAAGCCTCAACACATTTTATTAACAAGTTTGTAAAGTACGGACATTTTTCATAGTTCATGTTTTACTATAGTGCTATCCTTTACTAAACGGCAGAGCAAGAAAGAGACACGACTTGTTTTTAGCGATTTCTGCAGTATCATCAACTTTTAATTTTGGCACTTCACGTGTATTTGTCCAAATTTTCGCGTTATTTGGGCGATGCACAATAAACCGTAATACTATTGGAATAATGTTCTTTTTGTATTAGCAAAACAAAGCGAGCGTTTTTAGTTTTACCAACAAGCCAGGCATGCCATCATTCAGTTCTTATTTATAAATATTTTTATGTTCTGTCTCTTTCTAGTTCTATCTACTCTGCAAAGACCGCAATAGTTTTAGTTGAGTCAGTGTGAAACTAAATCAGCACCAATATCAAGCATAACTTAATCTAATTAGATATAAGTATAAATATATAAATATGTTGTTTTACATCCTCGTCAAATTTAATTTACCCTTAAATTTCAAACCGAACAACTTTTTCCATGGCAAGGGCAGCAACATCTTAATCGCGAAAAAATAATCAGCTGTCCCGTACAAAACTTCAATACCTACTCGACCCAAATGTATGGGACGGCTGATATTTTTTTCTCGGTTACGATAATGGTCCCATGGAGAAAGTTATTCAGTTTGATGGTCTGTACCACATCCTTAAGTTTGACCACACCATTCTGATACACCATTTATAAGAACTGTATCTATACTCATCTTACTTATTATAAAATAAAGGCTTCGAGTAGGTATTGAAGTTTTCTATAGGACAGTGGATTTTTTTTTCTCGAATACGATGTTGGTCCCATGGAGAAAGTTGTTCGGTTTGATATTCTGTACCACACCCTGATATTTGACGAGGATACAAAACGACACGTTGTACAGGGTCAAATTAAATTAGCTGGCGAAACTTCGTATGCGCCACGTCTACGTCTGTCTTTTGTTTAATTATGATTTGATATCAATACTCGTCATGTTTGTAAAATATCGAGAAGTTTCACCAGTTAATTTAATTTGACTAAGAATTCGAGCGGCATCGCCCTCACTAAACAAATACTACGTAGTCTTCATAATAAGCAATATTTTAGGCAGTATTATCAGTATAGACATTCGTTTTAAGTCAGACGTTTTATTTTTAGAGAAGCGTGTATTCTAGTATTTGCCCTTGTATCTAAGGACGGTCCCAAAGTGTTCAATTGTGTATAAAGGGATCTTTTGTGTGTAAAAGTAGAGTTCGATTGAATATTGTGTGAATATTATCAATACAATCTTATTGGGTTTTAAACTAAAATGTGTTTTATTTCTTATCAGAGGCAGAAAAGACAAACTCTTGAGAAAATTCAAGACTTAAATAAATAGACACATGTGCATTAACAATTTATTACTTTACTTAAACCTACATACTACAAAATATTTTACATTTTTTTTATATATTTAATTATGTCAGGTGCGTAGTACTCGCAACCGGCGTGCGTGTATGACCAGACGTATGAACGTAAACGAGGCAAAAGGAGTATGCAAGGATCGTAGCAGGTGGCGTTCTGTAGTTTCTGCCTACCCCCATGGGAAGAAGGCGTGAATTTATGTATGTATGTATGTTATACGACAGCAGCTAATCCATGCCACGATTAGGTACTTAGAAGGTCAATTTACACTTAAAATTATGATTTGGCTTAAATATAACAATTCTACACATCGCTAGCTACTATACTCCGTTTATAAATAAGATTAGACGTTTAAACAAACCTTTTTTACAGTCCATTCAACCGATTTTGACTTCTATTCCGTAGATTTAAGGATGGCTTTAAAGGCAAAAAAGTGGTTACAATACCAACTGTTTACTGCAGCTGCCATTTGTCATGGCATCAACGCAATAGAAGTCAAAATCGGTTGAACGGACTGTAAAAAAGGTTTGTTTAAATGTTTAATCTTATTGTAAATATAGTATAGATACTTGACGCTCGAAGGGCTGTTTCACAGGTTCGGGTAGGGACTACATAATTAACAAAAATGCAACAGATTTTTTTTATGAAAATATATGCCCTATATAACCGCGTTTCATCCGGAAGTGGCGTATTATTATTATTCTTCTTTTTTAGCGTATCTATGGCAAACACCGCCGTATCAAAGTCCTTCGTCATATCCGACACTGCTGTATCCGAGGCCTCTATACCCGAGGCCTCTCAAGTTCAAATATATTTTTATGTAGATGGCATAGTATTTGGCAACCCTTTCAAAACGAACCTCTACACGGTGACGTCATTCTAAAGAGCCTCAGACATCTTAACAATCCTGTCCTCGATGATCCTCCTAATATTAGCGTTAACACTGGGCAGGTCACTATGTTTCCGAACAGACAGCTCGATCTTCTGCACCTGCAATACAAATAGAAAATGCAAGAAATATTAATACCAAAAAAATCTTAGGTAGATACTACTTAGGATATATATTTTTTTTGTATTTTTTTAGAACGGCCATAATGTATATTACAATTATGCTGTTTCAAGGTCATCCATTAATTAGTTGGACACCCTGTATATATAGTCGGCTACCAGTCTAACCAGATACATCTGAATACTAGTTTTTAGGGTTCCGTCCCTCAAAAGGAAAAAACGGAACCCTTATATTATAGGATCACTCGTGTGTCTGTCTCCTCCGAATCTAATGGACCGATTAAGTTGAAATTTGGTACACATATGAACTTCTGTGGTCCAAACACGGACGAGTAAAGTAAATAAATGAATTTTGAATGTGGGGGTCAATTTTGGGGGGCAACTTAGAAAATTTAAAAAAAAGTTTTGCTAAATATACCGTGTGACATATCAAATGAAAGGGAGGGTCTCAAATATATATTTTTTTATAATTTTAAAATAAATTGCTTTAAAGTTATTTAAGAAAATAGACGAAATCATTCCCCCTTTATCTCCGAAACTACTGAGCCTAAAATTAAAAAAAAAATACAGAAACTAGTTCTTTAGTCTGTGGTCTTAAAATAACATGGTAAATCTTTCAATACTGTGAGTACAAACTTACATTTACAGTTGGAAGTTTTTCAATTACAATGTTAAGTTTGTTCTTGGGATAAATTCATCCCAACTACGGAACCCTTCACTATGCGTGGTCTGACACGCACTTGGCCGGTTTTTTTACATGAAGCTACTGCCTAAGATCTGATCTTCCAGTAACTGTGTCACACCCAGGTAAGGTAAGATTGGTTGTCAGACTTTCAGGTTTTTCGACCGCCCTTAATGATTATCAAAGATCTACAATAATATTTGATGGAATAATATTGTAGCATTCCCTTTGTCAGAAACAGCGAGGGTATTGTATAAACTTGTGCGGTATATGTAGAAGATACTTACTCATTTAAAGGGTGTATCAGAAAGGTATGGACAAATTTAAGGGTGTGGTACAGACCATCGAACTGAACAACTTTCTCCATAGTACCAACATCGTAATCGAGAAAAAAATATCAGCTGTCCCGTACAAAACTTCAATACCTACTCGACCCAAATGTATGGGACGGCTGATATTTTTTTGTCGGTTACGATGTTGGTCCCATGGAGAAAGTTGTTCAGTTTGATGGTCTGTACCATACCCTTAAGTTTGACCACACCATTCTGATACACCCTGTATAAGAACTGTATCTATACTCATCTATGCTTATTATAAAATAAAGTTGATTTTTGTGTCTGTCTGAGCGGCCGCATTGTTCTTCTAAACTGCGCAATGGTTTTTATGCGGTCTTCACTATCGCTCAGAGAATTCATTCCGGAAGGTTTGTATGTATAATACAATACATTAATATTTAACTTATACAGGATGTAAGTGTAAACAATGGCAATCTTTAAAAGAGTCATTGTACTCATAATTTTGAACAACTTTTACTATGGGACCAAACCTGAAATAGCAAAAAAAAAAATCAGCTGTTCAGTACATTTATGTTCGCATAATTCATCAAAATGTAGGGAACAGCTGATGTTTTTTTCGCGATTTCAGGTTTGGTCCCATAGCAAAAGTTGTTCGTAATGATGAGTACAATGATCCCTTAAAAGATTGCCACTGTTTACACTTACACCCTGTATATAATATTTCGACTTGAAAAATTAGTAAGGTTTACACCTGACTAATTTTTCATGTCGTAAAAACCGTGCGAAGCAGGGCCGGGTCGCTAGTTATATTTATAAAATGGTGTAGTATATTATAAGAAAGCCTCACGGAGCGACTTAGTCTTTATGACCAAGCTCCACAAATAAAGATTTAAAAAAAAATAAGATCTACAAATGACTGGCTGGCAGTGTGTGTGTGTAACGTGGTTTTAGTATTACCTGCTGTATTTCCCGCGGCCATGCGACGAGGTTCGTGATGGAACAGTTGTGAGGGGACCCGATGCGGCCGGTGCGGCCACAGCGGTGAATGTAGTCCGCCGTATAGAGGGGGAAGTCGTAGTTTATTATGTGCTGTGTCTAGAATTGAAATTGAAGGATTTTGAAATGATTGGACATGTGTCAAAATAAGTGAAGCGGTTATTGGTTTTTGATTTCGAGATGGACGGTACAGTTTCAAAGAAGTGGTGGTGGTGGTGGTGTTTATAAGTTATTTAAGCTAATGCAATAAACATTTTTATTTTATTTTATTTTTTTTTTATAGCTCAGCTAAGATCCTAAAGTTCTGTAGAGGCTTTAACACTAAATGGTTTAGCATAAAGCCTCCACGAATTTATTTTATGCAAATGGCAAGATACTAGACAAGCAATTATTTGAAATTAAGAATTGAAGAAAATATTAGACGGTAAGCTCCCGAGCTCACAAGCTGATGACGTAATAATAATATATAAAATAACTGTAATATTGTAAATTATCTAAGAAACCCTTAATTAAGGATTCAAGTTATATCGTCGTTTGTCGTTTTATTTTTCCTGGAAGAGATCTTTTACTCTAAAACTGCACGCCCCTCCACTAAAATTTCTATACAAACATTTGAAAAGTGTATAGAGGTATGAGGAACAGGGTGTAAAGTTCCACCTCATCATGCTCCGTTAGTTCGGGCCCCGAACTATTCATATGTTCGTAAGAGTCCCGTAACTTTGGCCGAAACCACGGATTTCGTGCTTCAAAGTCAAATCATTTATTTCAAATAGGCACTTTTGACCGTCAAAATTTACAACAAAAAAAAATAGAATTGATTCTAGTCGGCCCTTCCAAAAAGTAGTTTCGTATGGAGAAGCTTAGGGAGTACACTCCCTGACACTGGTACTAGATCACAATATAGCTGTCAACTTTTTCTGCGGGATACTTAAAAAGTGGCGGAAACAGAATCATATTCAAAATTCAGAAAGACAGTAATTGTATTCCATCCTACAATAAAAACAAATAACTACAAAGCACTCACCCTAACAGTATCCAATCCTCTCGACGCAATATCAGTACACGACAACGCATTCACCTTCCCGCTTTTATACATCTCAAACTTTCCCAGCTTCAGAGCTACTGCCATCTTGCCATTTATATTGACGCATTCGATATTGTTCTCGTTCAAGAACATTGAGACGAAGTCGCATGTCGACGTCTGGTTGGAGAATATCATCACTGGACGGCTCTGATTCATATCGGCTTGGACTAGTTTAAGGAGCTCTAATGGTTTCTGGGCTTTTCCAAGGCGCAGGAATCTGGTGAAAAAGATTATGATTTTAAGTACACAGGGTCAAATTTAATTTGCTAGCGAAACTCCGCAGACGTGATGAGTATATCTGTACATGATAAAATTAAAAATAAAGTTTTACAAAAAAGGGCAATTCGTTCAATTTACAAATAAGTCCCAGACGACGACGAGACTCAGGGACGAATTTAAAAAGATTAATATACCTGTGCTTTCTCAGTATATTTATGAAAATCTTTTGTATGCAGATAAAAATATTAATCTGTTTGAAAAATAGTGACGTCAACTGGTCAACATTAACTGGTCAGGCAAGCTCATTTGGATTTATTTTTAGAAGACTAGCTTTTAAATTAAATTAAATTAAAATTAAATTATCTTTATTTCTCAGTTCATGGTACATTAAGTTCTTAATATTAATAAATAGTCTCACATATACTACCTTTACCGGTGTAGAAATATTAGAATTAAAGTACAATTTTATTCTATTCAATTCAATATCCCCATTATTATATTTATAAACTAGTTTTAAATATACAATGTCAAGTTTTATTAGTATCTTTTTTATTTTAAGTTTATGAGAATGTAATAAGTATCAAAATTTACTAATTATTTAATGTCAAATGCTTAAAAAATAAATAATTAAAAGTCAATATACACACACATAGTACTGATAAAACTGTAATGTCAAAATTTATAATTTAAAAATTCGTTATCTGAATAGAAACAATTGTCTAAAAGCCAGGCAAATATTATTTTCCTCAATTTATTAGTGGGCGACACACTGAATCGTACGGGTAAATTGTTAAAGATTTTGATTGCCATGCAATTGGAATTCCTGCTATACAAATGTAGTCTCTGGCATGTAATTTATTTGGGCTTCTGCTTTTAACTCTTTTAGAAATGTGTTCATACAATGGGAACATGTGTGAATACCTTTTTATAAACATACAAATTTCAAAATGTAAAGGCAAGGAAGTGGAAGAATTTTCAGTGCTTTAATTTTTTTTTTGCCTGCGACTTCGCCCGCTTATATGGCGGAAAATAACCCACGGGAAGGTACTACTGGGATTAAAAGTACCCTACGTGTTAATCCAGATTATACACTACGAGTATCTGTGAGCTAAATTTCATACAAATCCGTTCAGCAGTTTTTGCGCCAATCCGAAACATACCAGACCGTATTTCGGCCATGGTGGCCAATCTCAACGGAGACTATGTAGCCTTCGGCGCAGCAGATAATAGTGCACGAGTGTGTGCGCAGACAACTCATAACAAACAAAAACACCGGAACAATTATACAGCCAGAGAAACAGACAAATGGACAAAAATTCTATAAACTATATTTTCGGCATCAGTCTTGTTCCCACACCTCGCAGCATTACTTTTTTTGCGAAAATATTCAATGTGCAGTTTTGACTTCGTTACTATTTAAATTGTGCAGTAAACTCGTGTATAACCATTTAAATATAATGCACCAAAATATAGCTGGATTCATAAATAAATCAGATATGCTTACTGTACAGTTAGAAGAACTAACCAAATCAAATGACGCAATCGATGTATTGTGTATTACTGAGCATAATAATAGGTTGGGGAAAAAGTTTCTTCGCATTTTTTAAGAAAATTCAAAACATTTTTTAATATACATTATTTGCATTTATCTAAAGTATGTAGGTAAGTACCATTTTGTTTGATAACTTTTTGCCATCTTGTAGGTAGGGGCATGATCCCATTGCTATAGAAATTTTGGGACTTCTGATCAAAATACCGCGACAAGTGGTTTTGGCAGTCCTCTCGTGATGTTAACCTGACACTGCCTAAAGAATTCTGAAGAGACCGAAACAGATGGAAATCTGAACGTGCAAGGTCAGGACTATACGGCGGATGCATTAACACCTCCCAGCCAAACTCTCTTAATTTTTGCTGAGTGGCTAAAGATGTGTGAGGTCTAGCGTTATCATGATGAAAAAACACACCCCTTCTGTTGATTAATTCCGGCCGCTTTCTCTCAACTTCTTGCTTTAATCTCATCAGTTGTTCGCAGTAGAGTTCAGAATCGATGGTCCTGCCTAATGGTAACAGCTCATAATGAATAATGCCCTTCCAATCCCACCACACACACAGCATCACCTTGTTGCGAGTTAACCCGGGTTTCCCCACAGTCTGTGAAGCCTGACCGGCCTTTGACCACGACCTTTTTCGCACGTTCTTGTCGTACGTGATCCACTTTTGATCACCAGTTATCAGCTTATTCAAAAATGGTTCGGTTTCATTACGTCATAATAAAGAATCACAAATGAGTACATGGTTCATTAGGTTTCATTCAGTGAGTTCGTGAGGTACCCAAATATCGAACTTTTTTGTGTACCCAGTTTTTTTCAAATGCGCCAAAACTGTTTTGTGGTCAATTCCCAGTTCTTCAGGTACGTCGTAACTACTGATATGCCGATCTTGCCCCACTTTTTCAAAAATGGCATCCATTTTATCCGTAATAGGGCGACCAGAGTGACGTGCATCTTTGACATCAAAATTTCCGGATTGAAAACGCTTAAACCAAATTTGTGCTACTCTCACAGACACTGCACTGGGTCCATAAACATCGCAAATTTTTTTTGCGGCTTGCGATGCATTTTTACCTTTTTTGTAGTAAAATTTAAAAATGTATCGAATTTCTTCATTAGATTCACTCATTTTGACAATACGAAAAACAAATGAAAATCACACATTTTCCTAATTTGAATTTGGAATTATGTTCTTTAAAATTTAAAATTTCAATGATACCAAAACCAGCCAGATACAAATAGTATAACCCAAGAGATTTTATTTTAAGTTCATACATACTATAATGCGAAAAGACTTTTTCCCCAACCTAATATGATAGCGGATGACGGAAAAGTGCTAACGTTACCCAACTACAAATTAGCTGACAGCTTCTACCGAGAAAATAGAAAGGGCGGAGCGTGGATAATGGTCAGAAATATTCATGAATTTCAGGTAATACATAAAGCAAAAAGTCTATCTAAAACGAATATCGTTGAATGCTGTGCAATTGAGCTCACACAACATAACGTTATCGTCATTTGCATGTATAGAGTTCCCAAAAATACTAACATAAAGATTCACCTGGAACTATTTATTGAAATATTAGGTCTTTACCTATGAAATTGCCGTTCTGCAGTACTGGCCATTTCAAATCAAAATAATTTTTGTTTGGCTAAGAATTCTAATTTCAAATTAATTTTATTTTAAAAACATGGATTTTTTTTTCCAAAAGTAGTCATTTGTTTATTGATTAGTGTTACATTTTCATCGCATTTCAATCTTTTTCGTCATCATGGATACGTTAAAAATTCGAGTAATTATGGAATATGAGTACCGTCGTGGCAGCAACGCGGCACAAGCGGCACGCAACATCGACGACGTTTACGGAGCTAACACTACAAACCAACGCACCACTTGTTATTGGTTTGCTCGCTTCCGTTCTGGAAATTTCGACCTGAAAAATGAACCTCGCCGTCGTCCGAAGACTTTGGTCGACAATGACGAATTAAAGGCGATTGTGGAAGCTGATGATACACAATCTACGGCTGAATTAGCAGCAGCTTTCGACGTTAGCGTCAAAACAATATTGGTCCATTTGCGTCAAATTGGCAAGGTAAAAAAGCTTGACAAATGGGTGCCCCACGAACTCAATGATCGCCAGCGCGAAGTACGCTTCGAGATATGCCTTGCACTGCTCAACAGACACACAAATGAAGGAATTTTGAACCGCATTGTTACCTGCGATGAAAAATGGATTCTGTTTGATAGCCGCAAGCGCTCAGCAAGTTGGTTGGATCCTGGTTCAGCACCTAAACAATGCCCTAAACGAAAACTTACCCCTAGAAAAGTGATGGTCACTGTTTGGTGGTCTAGCGCCGGTGTGATTCATCACAGCTTCTTACCAAACGGACTGAGCATTACTTCAGATGTGTACTGTGAAGAACTGAACACAATGATGGAGAAGCTGGCACATCTCCAACCAGCATTGGTCAATCGCTCGTCTCCGCTGCTGCTGCACGACAACGCGCGACCTCATACTGCACAGCAGACGGTTTCCAAGTTGCAAGAACTGGGGTTGGAAGCTCTCGGTCATCCGCCCTACTCACCAGACCTTGCGCCTACAGACTACTACTTTTTCCAGAATTTGGATAACTTCTTGGCGGGAAAAAAATTCAATACCCGAGAGGCAGTACAAATTGCCTTTGAATAATTTGTTGCCTCCCGTCCAGCTGATTTCTTTAAGAAGGGCATCAATAAACTGCCACTGCGTTGGCAAAGATGCATTGATTGCATGGGTGATTAAATCGATTAATAGAAATAAAAAATGCATGAAAAAAATTCGTTTAAATTTTTTCCTACAAAACGGCAATTTCATAGGTAAAGACCTATTATTAGAGAACCTACTTTACCATATTACGCAAGGGACAAATAAAAAAACCATAGTCTTGTGTGGGGACCAACATAAACATTCTAAAAAATGACCAAGTAACCAAAAGACTTTTAAATACAATTTTAGGGTTCAATCTCAAAGTACTTACTAAGCAACCTACTCGTTTGTCTAGTGGTACGTGCATAGATAACATTTTCCATAATGCTCGTGGTAATAACGGAAAAGTTATTGAGACTGCGCTCTCAGACCACACTGCGCAGATATTAAAATGTAATGTAAAAAAGACATGCGCAATACATTCTTGGAAGGGGCAGATTCGAGACTTCTCCACTGAGAATGTTGAAAAGTTCATAGAGCCTTGAGTTTTGGTGAAGTTTATGAATTTGATGACCCAAATCTTGCATATGACACATTTTTAGCGACATTTAAAGTTTTTTATGACCTGAATTTTACTATAAAAACTGTAACCAAAACTATTAACAGAAAACAAAAATGTTTATCAAAAGGCATTAAAACGTGTGACAAAATTAAGCGTAATCTACTGAGGAAATATCGTAAAACTAAAACGGAATATAATAAAAATATACATACTTCTTATGCAGCTCGATATAAAAAAAAATATTAAACTAACAAAGTATGTAAAAAATAATCATTATATTAATACATCTAATAATAAAAGTAAAGCAACTTGGAAAATAATAAATGACAACAAAGTTGACCTTCCTCGCGAACCAATAACTAACATTGTTCACAACAATAAGGAAATAACAAGTACTCAAGATATATGTAATGCATTTAACGACTATTTCTTTGACACTGACCAAATTACTCCAACTTGCAGTAATCAACCGCTTCAAATAGACACGAGTCCATGATTCATTTTTCTTATATCCAACTGCACCAATAGAGGTATCAAAAACTATTCAATCTCTCAAGGATTGTAAAAGTACAGGATATGATAACCTCACTACAAATGTTATCAAAAAAGTCCATCACATAATTTGTCGTCCACTGTCTTACATCATAAACTTATGTTTTGAGACCGGAATTTTCACAAATAAACTTACAAGTATCAATTATTAAACCATTGTATAAAAAAGGGGATAAGACCTCAATTAAAAACTATCGCCCCATAGCTTTAATACCGATAATTTCAAAAGTCATCGAAAAAACTATTTACTACAGATTATCCAGCTTCCTCGAGTGTAAGAATGTTTTAATTGACGAACAGAATGGCTTCAGGAAAAACAAGTCAATTAATCTTGCAGTATTTCAATTCCTAAAGAAAATAATGTCTGTCGTAGACAACGCAAAACCCGTATGCGCCATTTACATGGATATGACTAAAGCCTTCGATTACGTTGACCATGCTAAACTTATTGACAAACTAGAGAGATACGGAATACGCGGTAAGGGACTTGATCTTATGACTTCATATTTAAGCAATCGACAACAATATACGGAAATAACTAATATTAGCATTAAAACCAAATGCGAAGCTACTTACCGTTCAAAATATAAAATGTTGAAGTTTGGTGTACCTCAAGGGACTGTACTGGGGCCCCCATTATTTCTAGTGTATATAAACGATCTTCCAAAAAATGTAAAACACCCAACAGTATTATTCGCTGATGATAGCACAATAGTAATTAAAGCAGATGACTCTTATAATTATGAACAAGAAATTAATTATACGTTAAGACAAATGGTTGAATGGCTAGAGGCGAAAAATTTACAAATTAACTTAGAAAAGACTAATATTATGCATTTTAATCAACGACAACCACGACAAAATTCACTGAATATTAATTATAAAGGCATGTCAGTTACCACAACTTCCAGCACAAAATTCTTAGGATTGATGATAGACAGCAAACTCACGTGGAAATTACAGGTTGAAGAAATATTATATGTAAAAAAATTAATACTTTCTCTTTTGCTCTTTATAAGCTAGCCAAATTTGCTAATCGTTATTCCGTACTTACTGCATATTATCATAGCTATGTAGAATCTGTTCTGAGGTACGGAGTAATTTTCTGGGGAAACTCCACCGACAAAAATTATGTGTTCATTGCACAGAAAAAATGTATACGCGCAATATGCAACTTGCTCTCATGGGACAGTTGTAAGCCATATTTTAAATCATTAAAGCTTTTAACATTTCCGTCAATATACATTTACGAAGTGGCAGTATTTGCTAAAACAAACCCACGGCTTTTTGAAATTAGGCCCCCCGCAATCTCACGTTTGAGAAAAAGGGAATCTAACATTCTTAGTGTTGGCCGCAGTCGAACAGCTCTTTTCCGCAAAAGTATTTATCAAATGGCTCCAGTATTATACAGTAAAATTCCCCAAGAAATAAAGAATCTTAATTTAGTTATTTTTAAAATACGTCTGAAATAATTTTTAATTAATAAATGTTATTACTCAATCACTGAATTTATGGAGGATTATTGTTAACAATGATATTTTAAATTTTGACATAATTGTATTTTTATTTTATTGTTTGACATTTTAATTATAAGTACCTACCGACATTTAATAATTTCTGTAACCTTATATTTCATTATTCTTGTGTGTAATGTTTGTATGCTTGCGAGTAGAATGCAGCGCACTAACATTATCATTATAAGACCTAATATAAACTATGTACCTGCATTGTGATACATAAAATGATTTGATTTGATTTTGAACTCTAGCTCATAATAATGACTCAGTGTCATTTAGTTTTATGATAATATCGCTTACATGTGGCGGTTTTTTATCACAACATTACGTTGTGACTTTTAAAAACTAGCCAAGTGCGAGTTGGAGTCACGCACTAGGGCACAAATCCCACCGCCGCGCCGGCGATAAAGGAGAAGCGAGTAGAGCTTGCAACTAAAAACTAGTTGGCGAGCAACGAGCAGCGAGTGCGCGACGACGGCGACGAGCGATTACTCGCTGGGGTATGCGTAATTACGTATGTACTAAGCGTGTTTGTCAGCGAGTGCTCTGCCCGCCAAGCGTGCGACGCTAGCGAGTACGTACTCTCTTTGATAGCTCTTGTCGCTGCGACAACGAATTCTCGCCGACGCTGACGGTGAGAATGTGAACAGTGGGCCACTGACGGACTTTCAGGGACGGTCCGCCGTCTTGTGAGAACAATGAATGTTAAAATAAATGCACAAAAAATCTCAAAATTCACAAAAAAAAAAACGGCCAAGTGCTTGTCGGACCGCGCACAATGAGGCCTCTGCCTCGAATTTCGCGGGCAGCGGGGCGGCGGCGGCGGCGGCGGCGGCGCGTCTCGCATTGTCCCGCCCCGCTTCCGCGCCGCTGTTTTCGAGGTCCGGTCCATTTGTTTTTATGCATAAAATCCTGCCGCTCCCGCGCCGCCGCCGCTGCCGCCCCGCTGCCCGCGAAATTCGAGGCAGAGGCCTCAAGAGTTCCGTAGTTGGGATGAATTTATCCCAAGCACAAACTTAATATTGTAGTTGAAAAACATGTTCTCCCATACATTCCAACTGTAAATGTAAGTTTGTACTCACAATATTGAGAGATTTATCATATTTTAAGACCACAGACTTCTCAGAATATGGGGGATATTCAAAATTCATTTTTTATTATTATTTTTTTTATTTATTTTTTTTTATTTATTATTTTTTTTTTTATTTATTTACTTTACCCGTCCGTTTGGGTCACAGAAATTCATATGTGTACCAAATTTCAACTTGATCGGTTCATTAGATTCGGAGTAAATTGGCTGTGACAGACGGACAGACAGACAGACACACGAGTGATCCTATATGGGTTTCGTTTTTCCTTTTGAGGTACGGAACCCTAAAAACACTTCTTTTTCTAATTTTAAGGCGCTTCGTTATATTTTAAATCTTAGTTGGCTAGTTCTTACGCTACTGTAAGCGTTACAGTTTTATTTTATGAGTATATTTTATGAGTATATTTTATGAGTATATTTTATGAGTATATTTTATGAGTATATTTTATGTGGTGCTAACTAGATATTTGCCATTGCTATAAGTTTCTGCAGCTTACAGCAACTTCTTTAGATGCCTTTGGATCTCACTACAGGTATTTTATCCCTAGATTTTTGTTTGATTGTGTTAATGCGTTTGAAGATAGAATCTCTAATCAATTTAATTTTAACGTAGTGTCTCTAATTCAGTCTCCTCACTTCTAAATCTCGTATATAACGAAATTTAGAAGTGAGGAGTCTTATAAATCTTATCATGTCTACCATTTTTTGTCGTGCATCAGAATATGAATTTATATGACAGTACAGTAAATACACAATTTTCAAGTACTCACTTATGAGGCACATGCGGTAGTAGCCTATGTATGTTACTGGTGGTGATAGACTTCAATGACTCAGGGTCAACAAAAGCACTGACTGCTGCTGGTAACTCGTGAGGCATGGTTGCACTGACCAAGGTTATCTGACAACCGGCTGGAGGAGTTTGAATTTCGACTTTGTGTTGTATCTGGAATACATAAGAAAAATTGTTTAAGTGAATGACACTTTCAGTGCCCACAACCCGCCTCTCGAGTCCATTTATAATAGTTTTAGAGGCATGAGGAACAGGGTGTAAAGTTCACTCATGCTCCATTGAAAAGGGAGGATCCTCCGACCAGACGGGTGTTATGTCTGGTGGGCAACTGCCTGACGGTTGATGTCGGGACGGGGTTCCCTCTATCTGGCAGAATCTTGATGCTCCGAAATTTATTTGGCGTAACACACTTGGCATAATCTTCTTTAAACGAATGTTTTTAAGGCATACAAATTATTTAATATAATTATTGCTTGGCCGAATGTTTAATGTCCGAATTTACAATGGCATACTATTAAGATGGCAGAATTTTATTTGGCATAATTTCCTATTAAAATTCCGCATAATTTCTTTTAGCATAACGTTTATTTAGAGCGAAGATTTTTTGGTACAATTTCACTTGGAATACTATGAAGATGGCAGAGTTTCATTTGGAATAATTTTATTAGACATATTGCCATTTCTATAAAATGGGATCCTGCCGTTTTGCCGAACAGATTTTGACAAAATTTCAGTACCCACACAAATTTTAGCAACCTTTTTTTCCACCAATGCAATATTTGGAACGATTTTAGTACGCACATTTTCATTTGGTGAAATTTTTACTTGGCAGAATATTACCAAGGATTATGTCACTAAGGCATTTGGTCTTTAATCAAATGATTTATTACAGCAAACAATCTTTAGACAATAAACGTCTGGTCTTTTGGTCAAATGATTTGTTATGACAAAAAATATATAGGTTAGGTTAGGTTAAAACTGTGACCTTCTACGCACGAGCCGAGCGAGCGATGCGAGCGGTGCCGCGGTAGCGGCCGGCGAGTGCCAGAAACGACTAGATTTTACTAAATAAAAATGTGGAAAAAAAGAGATAATTTTTAACAGACTATCAAGAACCGAATTAGTTAGACGAGGTTAATTATTTTTAAAAAATTGTTAGATTAGGTTAGGTTAAAACTGTGACCTCTTACGCACGAGCCGAGCGAGCGAAGCAAACGGTTCCGCGGCAGCGGCCGGCCAGTTGCAGAAACGACTAGATTATATAGAAAATAAAAACTTTTTTACAAAAAAATACAACCGACTTCCAAAAACAACACTAAAAAGTGAAAAATAATTTTAATTTCGGAAGTCGGTGTCTGATTAAATGTATTTTCGTTTTTGCCACCGACTTCCGAAATTAAAGTTATTTTTCACTTTGTAGTGTTGTTTTTGGAAGTCGGTTGTATTTTTTTGTAAAAAAGTTTTTATTTTTCACTTTTTAGTGGTTCACATGTGCTTACCCCTTCACAGCGTACTGGCGTGATGTTATGTTATGAACTGGTGTGAACAACAAACAGACATGAGATTTCAGCAATCCCAGTCCATTTGCTATCATTTATTGAGGAGTTCCGTTGCCTATCTCAGAAGTTCTTCATCAGATCTTCACCAAATTGAAATGGGACCACTCCAAGAAAGTACTGTTCCAAAAACAATCCAAATCGCTTCAAGTGTGCCTATAAAATTGGAAGAGTTCTCTCTATTTCTCCAGGATCCCATCATCAGATCCTGACTTGATGATCATGGGACCACCTGGGAAGT
Source organism: Cosmia pyralina (assembly GCA_946251885.1). NCBI lineage: Eukaryota > Metazoa > Arthropoda > Insecta > Lepidoptera > Noctuidae > Cosmia > Cosmia pyralina. The sequence goes on along the minus strand of OX276346.1, from coordinate 3,140,970 downwards.
ATACCCTTTCATACAAAAAAAAAATAATCCAAATCGGTCCTGCCATCTTCGAGTAATCGGGGAACATACATAAAAAAAAAAAAAAAAAAATATTTGACTACATAAAAATTGGTAAAAGTACTAGTTGGTAAACAAGTTATTGTTTAAACGTTCACTTGCCAAACATTAGGTTTGCGTTACAATTATTTGTGAAGCGATTTTTTGCTAGGTAATAATTTGGCAAATGAAATTATGCGGAAAATTGTTTGGAAGTGATAATTTGTCAATTTGTTTTCGATGAAACAAGGGTAACCCCTATAAAATACATTTTTAACCTTAAATTAAAATTAAAATACTGTCATAAAAAGTCAATATGTTGTGCCACAAAAGTTAGTGACAGAAACGAATCGCTGCAAAACCGACTGATCTGAATGAAATTTGGCACAGCGATAGATTATAGTCTGGAATAGCACATACGCTACGTTTTATCCCGGAAAAATGTACGGTTTCCGTGGGATAATTTCCGACATCCACGCGGGCGGGCGAAGCCGCTGGCACAAGCTAGTTTAAGTATAAACTGACAGTACTCACTTACGAATAAGTGTGTGAAAGATTACAAGATGAATGGCAGAAATGACAGGAATCTTTTATACAAATAAATAAAATTTGAGTGTCTGCGTGTAATGTAAGATTTAAGCTTTTTACTAAAAAATAATGCATTAGGAAAGTAAAATATATGGTAAGTTCTTGTAACAAAACAAACAAAAAAAAAAAAAAAAAAAATAAAAAAAAAAAAAAAAAAAATAATATTAAAAAAATATGAATATATAATATGATATATTATGAATATTTAATTGCTGCCAAGTTATTTTTTAGTAGCAGTTAGTCGCCTGGAAAATTATTATCCATAAAATTATAACCAAAATTAGGATCATTCTAAGATGCAAATGACTCATTCATGAAAAGACTTAATTTTGAACAGCAATAAATAAAAATTATTATTATTATTTTGGCTTAGTTGCATTTATAATTTTTAAACTAGGTATGCATAGCATGCGCGGTTTCGAAGTGTTGGTGACGCGAACTCGTAAGATTTCCGCCCACCAAAAATTGCTCAATGTTTGACTTAAAATCACTCAACATAAACAAGTTTTCATTTCAAAAACAAATTTTTAAAATTTTTGTCTGTCTGTTTGTTCTGGACTTATCTACGAAACGGCTGGACCGATTTTGATGGCACTCACTGGCCGATAGTATATGTTGTAAGGTAACTTATGCTACTTTTATTTTACAAAAAGAATTAAAACCCATGAAATCGTGAACTACAAATTTAGGGTAGTATGTTTCCATGGGATATATTCCGACATCCACACGGGTGAAGCCGCGGGTAATAGCTAGTTTAAATTCGGTCAGTGGGTCGCCTTAGGGGTGGAGTTTTAGGAGTTGGAGTATACGCCTAGGGGCACAAAAAAAAATATTTTGGTTAAAAAAAATTTTTTGGAAAATTTTTCGAAATTTTCGTTTTTTTTTTCGGAAATTTCCCAATTTTATTGCAGTATCGGGTTGACCTTGACCTTAAAAACCATTTAGGTCCTGAGAAGCATGGCCCTATGACGCACCGTTTCCGAGTTAAGAGCTTTCAAATTTTTAATTTTTTTTACAAAATGCTCTATATGTCCAAAATGATAGTTCGTAGGAAAATCTATTCTGGAAAGAAATTGTTGCTCTAGTCGAAAACCATGAGATGATGTATAAAACCCATGAAATAATGCGTTTTTTTTTTTTAAATTTTTCCAAGTGTTGGTCGATCTTACCTTGCTTCCATCTTCCACCTTAGGGGTAGAGGACTTGGTAAAATTTTCGGAGATTTTTTTTTTAACAGATTTTGCCCATTTTTATTGCAGTACCTTTAACCTTGTCCATAGGAACCATTTACGTCCTGAGAAGCATAGCGCTACGACGCACCGTTTCTGAATAATATTATTGTTTGGTATTTATAGTTATTTCATAAAGTAAATAGAGATCAGAAGTTTGCTACTTACCGGGAACTTCTTCAACAAATGTGCCAGCTTATCAATAAAGCTGTCATCTAACAAAGTATCCGCTTCATCCAAGACAACATGATGCACATTACTGATCTTGAATATACCGGTTGTAACCAGTTTACTGTATGCTCCAAGCGTAGTGACCAGGATATCACAGTATTCTATTGGTGGGTTCAACATCTTCTGTTTGGTGCGTCCACCCACAAGAGTGGTCACATTGAGGTTAAGACGTTGAGCTATGTTTTGAGCTACTTCTCCTACTTGGGTAGCTGAAAATTCATGGGAAATTATAAAATTACATTTGAATTGTTATGATGTGATCAAAAAGATTATTGGATTATAGCCTGCAGTTCTAAGTCTCTTTCTAAAAAAATTATCTTAAAATTTAAAACGAAATTTTATTCGAAGTTAACTTACCTAGTTCTCTACTAGGTGTTATAACAACAGCCAGAGGACTGTTAAATTCCTCCTTAATACTAGGCTTCCACTCCAAAATATGTTGGAATATTGGCAGCAAATATGCCAACGTTTTCCCACAGCCAGTCTCCGCAGTCATTACTGTGTTGTGACCACCCAGTATGGAAGGAATCCCCTTTGCTTGAATCATAGTGGGCAAAGAAAAACCTTGCTCTGACATAACCTCAATCAGACTCGGACACACGCCGATTTCTTCAAAACTCTTCCTGTAAACCTGCTTTTCTTCCTTCTTATTCGCATCTCCGTAGATTACGAAGTAGTCCCCCTTAGATTTATTACTCAACCAGCCTTTAGAAGCCAGCGGTATGCCATCAAATTTACTATAACTCTGACCATCAAAATGATTTAATTCTGGCCTTTTACACTTAATTATCGGCAGCTTTTTCTTCGCCTGTTTGACGCTGTAATACCGGCAATAAGATAAATTCAATATGGGCCGTAATTTCGACATTTTACGGATTTAAAAATAAAATTTCGTAAGTATTACAGAATTTACACACACGATCACAACACATGAGACATGACTGATGACAGTGACAGATTCCTAAAATTGACACTGACAGTACACCTTCAACGACAGAATATACTAAAGTGCGTTTAGTATCAAAAGAAACTAATGAATGAAACCATTATAAATAAATGAACGTTTATTTCGATCAACAATCGATCATAGTAGGCTTCAAAAAACATACAAAATCATGTAATTAAGTAAAAAGACTTCACATAAATATATTACAACACGACACCTACTGACAATCGAACCTCTACGCGAATGCCCTCGAGATGCCGCTGGACCTAATTGAACCCTACGCACCAGGGATGTGCATCGTTTTCGCATAGTAGAATAGGAAGTCTACTTGCGACTCGGCGAACATTCCTGATGCGCTACAGAATCGGGGCAGCCTCATCAGCACCCTCATAGCAGCTTTTGTGTTCTAAAATTTAATTAGATCGTCGTCGGTGGAAACAAAAGTTGGTTACATTCGTATCGTAGTATTATTTCTTATTCAAATAAATAATTTTATCATCAAGGGTATTTATGTAGTATTAAAATACTTTTTAATTCATTCGAATCGTACAGACGCCAGCAGGTCAAGCCACCCGAAACTGTTAAATTTTTCCAATCAACCTTGAACCTAATGCTTTAGCGATAAAGATGAAAATCTATTAAAGAAATTTGACAGATTTTAGTAGCTTGATGTGCTGGCGTCTGTACATTTAATTTCGAAGTTATCACGATTATAAAAATGCCGTACGCGTTCCATTCGACGACGCGCTGCCGCGCCGTGATTAACTCGAAACTCAGTATTTTTATTCTTGAGACCAAAAATGAAGAATAACGTTTATCAGGGTTTTTCAAAGGGGGTGAATAGGAATAGTAAATTTTTCAGGGGTGGATTTTACTGCGGGGCTTGATTAACTCGAAAATTGGTAAAAATAATCTTTCAGTCGTGTTATGGAAACGATTTTTTACAAATAATTCCACTCTTGTGGGCATGACAACATGGAATACTGTTTATATGAAAAATCTTATTTATTTGGATAATTAACTTGAATCTTGGCACAAATACTTGCCTAAGCAAGTAATAAAGTTTATCCCCCGAGGGAAGGGAAGAGGGGCAAGGGAGGGGGTGGTAAGGGGGAGAGGCGGGGATGGGTGGTGAGGAGGGAGAGGGGTAGGGGAGGGGGTGGTGAGGAGGTGAATGGGAGGTGAGGGGTGAGGGGATGGGGATGGGGTGGCGAGGGAGAGAGGGGGAAGGGGATGTGGTGAAGGGGGTGTGAGAGTGGATAAGAGGGGGAGGGAGAGGTCAGCGGGAAGAGGATACGGTGAACGAACGTGCTAATCTCTGGAACTACCAGTCGGACTTTAAAAAATCTTTCTGCATTTTATGGCCCAAATCTAAAAGAAGGCTATATGCATATTTAATATCACTCTAGGACCTTTACGTGGCGAGCTAAAAGCAAAAAAGACAGAAAGAACGCTAAGCGAAAGAGAAGTAATAGCGCGGACAGACAATGCGATGCGACGGGGTATGTCGGGGGAACAAGAAATTTCACGCGGACGAAGTCGCGGGCAGCAGCTAATTTCCAATAAAAGCTGATCTCGCATTGTATAGGATTTCCTTACAATGAGAGGTCAGTGTAAACTGGAATTGTATAGCTTGATGTGTAGCCGTGTGTACGTATGCGCGTGTATGAGTGAGAACCACATGCTGCTCGTGTAGAAAGATGTACAGACAAGAGCACATCGGTTATACCAAACTGTCTTTCTATAAATGATTTTAAACCTTAAAATGTTGTCAGTTAAGTTTAAATCTAATAAGAAAATTTGAAAGTTTGTAGTAACTTGACCTGCTGCTGTGTGTACAAATGCTCTGAACAATGTTGTTTTCACTTCAGTGGTACTCGTACAACAAGCAAACCTGCGGGCCAGCATATTAGCACTCACAAACAACACCCCGCCTGCGCTCTCGATCTATGTCTGAGATCATCTGATATTTTAATCGATTCAGTTTATTTAAGCTTTTAATTTAAAATGCAGCTGTAATAAATGTAGGTGGGATAGCCGCTGCGGCCATCGCCAATATTGACACCTTATTTGGCATCACACACACTACATTCGGTACAATGGACGTGCGATTGCTTATACACACGGCTACATATCAAGCTATATTGTAACTACATTGTTGTATTGGGTTCCCACCTGTAAAAACAAATGTAAATGGAAATAGTGAATGAATAAATAAATATATTTCCAATATAAGCTGATCTCGCGTTGTATAGGATTTCTGTACAATGAGAAGTCAGCTTAAACTAGAAATTTATAGCTTGATATGTAGCCGTGCACACATACATTTAGGTAGTTTTAAGCATAAATGGGTATGAATGAGCTTTAAGTCCCAATGTATAGCATAGGGGCGGGACCTTCAGCCCCACATCACACAAATCACAAACCCACAAAACACAAAACAAATCTAAACTGCCATCTACTGAGAGATCCGTAATGGGAGAACTCAATAACACTGTCCGAACTGGGAATTGAACCCAGGACCCTAGCCAAGCCAAGAGGCACAATTAACTTTATAATGGATGTGTAACAGAATTTGAATATTCTTAAAGCTTTATAAGAAGTCTAAAATTAGGCTTTATACAGTGCTATACAGCTCTTGTAATGCTAATTTGGGCCCCAAATTATACTGACTTTAGTTTTCGAATTGCATTTTGGCAGCATTAGATTGGTTGTCTAACGGAAGTGTAAACGCATTGTACAAAGTGTTCCCGCAATTACGACATTAATTAAAGACACATTTTAGGGCTAGTGGCTAGTAATCATACAAATTACCTATAATAAGATAAAATAATTCGTAAATAGAAAAATAATAAATGTCAAAGAAACCGAATAATAAAATAATAACCAATATTAGGATCACTCCATTTCAAAGGACTCATTCATGAAGCTTTTGTTCTATCCCAGCTGCTAAAAGGACATTGACCAACACTTTTTTTTTTGTTCATCATTTGTCTATTTTTCTGACTAAGTAATAACTTTGCTCGCTCGAGGAGCTTGTGGCTAAGAAATAACAGCTGCACAGGTCGATCGATCAGGTTAAGCTACGCTTACCGGGATTACTCCGTGGATGGGTGACCATCTTTACTATCGAGATTCCTCCGTGCCTTAGAAAGCTCGGTAAGCCGTTGAACCCAGCTGTCTTTCGTGAATTTTTGACAGTCGTTACTGGTCGTCAGAAGCCCGAAAGTCTGACAACAGTCTTACCAAGGGGTATCATATTACCTAATTACTGAGTTGTGGAGTACAGTTAGGCAGTCGTTCCATGGGCGTACCCAGGGGGGTCAGGGGGGGCAGCTGCCCCCCCCCCCCTGGATTTTATATGCCTAAGTAATTTTGTCGAAAAAAGTTGTGTTAGAGCCACGTCACGCTGTCGTTGTCGTCGTCGTGTACTTACTTTACAATTAAGTACAATATATTATGCATTAATTTAAAAAAAAAGCCGCGCTGCGCGGCCATACACCTGTCTTTATTAGTCTATGAATTAAGCGACTGCATGCTAAGGGCACCCCCTGTGGTTTAGGATCGGCTTAGGGCGTCGCTGGAGTACAACAAGGAGGGAAAGGCTAGATCAATCTGGATAAGAGCGGGAGGGCGTGTCAGACTTTTACTGACAGGCAACTGAAGGAACACAGGTGGGTTTTACCCACCCGTGTTCCTTCAGTTGCCCGTGCCAGGGCCACGGTATCTCTTTCGAACTACCCGCGACCCCGGTGGCGTGAGAACATGCCTTGGACGGCGGAATTTTCTGATTTTAGAGTGGATATAATAACTAGCGGATTCGACAACCGGGTTGCGATGTTTCACGGGGGTATCGAAGAATCGCTTGGAATTGCGTTTCAAGAATTAGTGGATAGTTGAGATTTAAAGGTCTAGGTGGAGGATTTCATTACGAACAAACCAAGGGGACCCCGTAGCCGTTCGGAGGAAACGATTTTGTAATGTCCTATGGATGTGTCGGGACTTTGCGTGTGCAAATACTGAACCCGCATTGGTCATGATTGGGAGAATGCGTGTTGTATAGATGGGCAACTTGCACTTAAGTGACAATTTGCTACGTGCATTCAGAACGAGACTGCTTTATGTGCTCAGAGGTGCTCATCGAGGGTCACTCCTAGATATTAGGCTCGCTTCTCTCAAGGGATTGGCTTGCCAAACATGGTGATCGGTCGGTTGGGGGAGATCGATTGAAACGCAGTTTCAAAAAGAGAACCGCTTGACTTTTGTAGGGATTGACTTCGTTTCTCCACTTTCGAAACCACGCGCCGAGTTTATCAACTGCGGTTTGCAATGTGCGAGATATTGGGTCTTGGCATTGACTGGAATAGTAAATGGCCGTATCGTCTGCGAACAGAGCCAAGTGTGCTTTTTTACTTGTCGGGATATCGCTGGTAAGTAACGTGGAATTGAGTGGAGAAAGCACAGAGCCCTGAGGGACACCTGCGCGAATGGGGTGGGGAGAGGAAAGCGCTCCTTCGATACGATAGCGAAAAGTGCGGTAGGACAAAAAGTCTCGTAAGATGAGTACGAGACGGTCTGGCACACCGAGTTTGTAAAGCTTTATAATAAACCGTTGTGCCAGACTTTGTCAAACGCTTTCGCTATATTGAAGAAAACAACACACGTCATCGAACCACGTTGGTAACCAACGCTTATGTCTTCGTTGATGTGCTGGACCTGTTGTACGCAAGAGTGTTGGGTTCGAAAACCAAACTGCTCGTTAGGAATTAGGCTCTTTGTCTCAGCATAATCTCTGAGGCGCTTATAAATAACTCTCTCATAGATTTTGCCGAGGACATTGAGCAAAATGATGAGGCATGAGGCGAAAAAAGAAATGGGGGCCTGGCTTAAGAAATTTCTGATTTGAACCCCCCCCCCCCCCCCCCCGGCCCAAAAGCTGGGTACGCCCATGAGTCGCTCCATGTAAAATACTGGAATTCAATAGCATCCGGTTAGACTGGAAGCCGACCCCAACACAGTTGGGAAAAGGCTGTGCATGACTGAATTTTTTGCAAACCCCCAGACAAAAGTCGAGTGGCGTGGCCTTTTTTTCTCATTCGTTTTCTTTTTACCTCTGCACTACAGGTTGCTCCAAGATGCTATTTTAGAAAATTGTAAATAAATCAATAAATAATAACGTTTAATGAAATTAAAATATAATTATAAAACGAAAACGCGGAACCGTATACGCTCGTCAAATTAATGTTGTTATTGCAGCGGCACGTTGTATAGCCGCATAGTCTTCACAGATTCGCAGGAGCTTTTTTAACGCACTGATCGATGGGCTCAGCAACACCATATCATCCGCGTAACTAATGTGATTGAGTATAACATCACATCAATACACCAGTCTAACACCAAGTACTTAGCTATTGAATGACTATTTCACGAAATCATTACGCTATTGAATGACTATTTCACGAAATCATTACATTTGAGCGCAATTCTAACGGCTGTGATTTTTTATTTGGTCTGAGTAGTTGTATTGCTGATTATAATTATTGTAATTAATTCTGTAAATACATACCTACTTGTTACAGCCGCGAATCATATTTGAATCAACATACAACCAGACACTGATCTGCAAATTGCAAGAAATGTAAGACTATTTGAGTTTCGCGGGCTATCCTCGCGCTTATCCTATCACAAAATTGAATTCTGACAGATTAGGTTTGTACTTAAATTGAAGCATGGCGACGCACACAGGCGACTATAGGTACTTAATTAAGAGATATTAATATATATTTTTCATTTCATTTGCATAAATACAGTCAGTTATGTAGTTCAATCGGAGAGCTCGAAAAAATGCAGTCGCGCATTTTATGAAAAACTTTAAATGTTGGATTTAAATATAAATAAGTGGGTAGGTACCTAGATAAGAAAAAATGCGAAAAGCGAGACCGCTATAAACTATAGGTACCTACCTACTATTACTATTCTCTACCACTCAAAAACCTTCAGTTCCTCAGAAAAGAACGACAAAGTTGGCAAAAATTACGGTCGAAATGTAATAGGCCTCTTCCGCGACTATAATTATTATAAAACCAAAACAGCGCTGCGAACAATACAGTGAAGCATGCGCAAAACTACACCTCGCTCTGTACATACACGCTCTCACGCACACATTTATACCAAACTACAACTAAATTACACCTCACAAAGTACACACATGTAACTTACGCAACCGGCCTCGTCACTGTTGACATCGCTGTCTTGGTTTTTTATTTGGTCTGTGGGCCTCTTAAACTGTTATTACAATAATTTAATTTGACCCTGTCTAGTCCACTAGTCCAAGTCGTGTTTATTCGTAAATATGTTAATAAAAAGGCATTACTTACGTATTTTTATTATATTTAAAACTAGCTTTATCTTGGACTTGTATAAATTGGGGTTTTTTCGTAACTATTTACATACCTACACCACCATTTACCATTTCTATTACAGCATGTATGGATTTAATTATTGGATATAATGAAGGAAAACGCCATCATTCTCCTGCCCTTATCCCAATCTATTTGGGGTCGGCGCAACATGTCCTTTTTTTCCATACTTCTCTATTATTCGTCATCTCGGTAGTCACCCCCTTTCTAGCCATGTCATCTTTCACACAATCCATCCATCGTTTCTTTGGTCGGAATGAAGGAATGTCGGAAGGAAGGTCGGAATAATGAAGGAAAACGCCAATTGGGTTAAATTTCCTCGACAGAATTAAATTCCGAAAGACCTCTACTTTTTTTATATTTTTTTCTGTAGATAATTCTAAAATCCTACGTAATTTAATTGCAAAATTGCATTAAAAATGTGCGTATTATGTAATTGAAAATTCTAGCTGAAATTATGTTTGATAGGTACCTACTTAAATAGCTTAATTTAAGTATTTTTAAACAATTTTTATTTGGTTTGGTGCTTTTATTTTGGTTCCAGCGCATTGTTGCGCTCTCTTTTTTCGCATGTAGAAGTAATTGACTCTGTCACTTTCTTAATCCCGCCCAGCGTAACACATTATCAATCTGAGTTGGTTTAATTTTGACAGTTCAACAACATTCATTGCGTTATTTACGTTGTCGAGCAGACAATTTTTTAGAACATATGAAGCAATGAATTAGCAATTTGTTTCAAAATGAAACCAACTTCGATTGGTAATATGTTACGCAATTAGGGTGCTGTTCGCCTTTTACATATTATGAACACCTCTCGGTACTTGATAACTCCCTTCGGCGCGGATTTGTCACTTGTTACACTCATTGGAAAGAAAGAATACATTTATTACCTCTTCAGGCACCATGCACCACCACCGAATGGTTCGAACTTATGAAGCAACTAGCTTTTGCCCGCGGCTTCGCCCGCGTGGATGTCGCAAAATATCTTAGGGGAAACTACATGTGAACGTACACGGGCCGTCCGATATAACTGTGCAAACTCGAATCGCTACGATATAATATATCATTAACGTGTATGGTGGGCTTAAACTACGACATCTTCAACAATCATCGTCATATTTCAGCCAATTTACACAAAACCCTAATGAATTATACACTGAATCACTCCGTCCATTGGTGAAAATCGTATGAAAATCCGTTCGAAGTTTTTGAGTTTATCGCGTTCAAACAGACAGAGAGATGCGGCGGGGAACTTAGTTAAAATTTATTATTCCAGTCACGCTCTTATAACAAATAATTTTTGACCGAATGTCCACTCGTTCAAAAGTTATTTGTTGTAAGTACCTAATAATTTCGTTGTAAAAACTTCGCCGAATGAAATAATAAATGTTACCACAAGATACGAACTATGACTACTTACATTTCCAATCCCTTATATCTCTTAAAAAGAGGTAGGTACCTACACAAAAATTTTAATATTATTTGTGAGTTTTAAAATCAACCCTTATTTCACCCTGTTAGGGGATGATTTTTCAAAAACGCTGTACCACATATTTATTTATTTCCTACCTAAAGCGTAAATTTGAATTTTCATATCCCTTTAACTTAGGTAACTAATGCTGGGTTTCCCATACAAAATTTCATCCCCTATATCACTCCCTGTAGGATTATTTTTGAAAACATAAAGTAGCCTAGTCCTTCCCCAGGATGCTATCCAAGCCTTGCAAAATTTTATCGAAATCCGTGCAGTTTTGTTAATTTTAAAATCAACCCTTATTTTACCCTGTTAGGGGATGATTTGTCTAAAACGCTGAACCACATATACTTATCTTTGTTTCCTAGCAAAAGCATAAATTTGACTTTTCATATCCCTAATAACTTAAGAAATGCTGAGTTTCTCATACAAACTTTCATCCCCTATATCACCCCCTATAGGATTATGCTTGAGACAAAAAGTAGGTAGCCTATGTCCTTCTCCAGGATGCCATATAAAGCCTTGCCAAATTTAATCGAAATCCGATCAGTGGTTTAGGCGTGAAAAGGTAACAGACAGACAGAGTTACTTTCAAATTTATAGGTACTAATATTATAAAGCAGAAGAGTTTCGTTTGTTTGGTGGAACGCGCTAATCTCAGGAACTACTGGTTCGAATTGAAAAAATCTTTTAGTGTTGGATAGTCCATTTACATCACGGTACAACCAACAGAAGCGGAGTATCAAAGAAAAATGTTGCAAAACGGAGAAAATTTATTCCTTTAGAGAGCTTCTGTTGCGTGCGCTGCGTAAACGGTTAAAGTTACGCAACAATCATGTATGACAGAAATGTTCCTCTTAAAAAGTTCTAAAAAAAAGTCCGCGATAGCATGTGTCTATCTTTTAAGGCTGGCTCACTATAACTGTTTTAATGGTAATTGTTATAAAATAATGCATTATTTGCGAAGGTGTTTTCATAAACATGGTATTAATCCTTATCCAAATAAATACGTTATTCATCATAAGTATTTAATTTTGAACAAAGTTGCCTTTACATCTTTTCATTTCAATGAATATCTTCGGAGATATAACTGTTTTAAAATAACTCCGCAGCAAAAATAATGAGCGAAAGTAAGTTTGTTTGTTTGTAACGCTTTCACGCTAAAAGGGCTTAACGGATTTGGATGAAATTTGGCACACGGGTAAACCATGACCTGGAAAAGGACAAAGGCTACTTTTTATCGACATACCATGCGGGCGAAGCCGCGGGAGGAAGCTATGTAAGAATTATCTTAGTAACCTATTAAGGTTACTAACTGATGTGGAGTTATGAGTGATAAAAAATGCAATGCTATAGAATAATCATAACAACTTTTTTTAAATCAACTGGGTTTCACTTTGTAAGCCTGCAGCTGTACACACGGCTACACATCAAGCTATACATTTCCAGTTTACACTGACCGCTCATTGTAAGGAAATGCTATACAATGCGAGATCAGCTTATACTGGATATGGATTCTCCCAAGATGGTCACCTTTATCTGACAATTGAACTCCTCAACAACGTACAGTAGTAATGAAGAATCTTCCGATCTTGCCTGGTGAGATTCTCCATTTTCATTGGAGGAGTTTTATCTAAGCTACACATTAATCGTTTCCGACATGCACGCCATCGAAGTCGCGGGCACAGCTAGTAATATATATTGGACAATATAGAAAAGTCTGAAACCATTATTAAATTCAGTGCCTACTTTATTTTAGGAAGAGGACCCACCCACTCACCCACCTAAATGAGACTCCATCTATACAAGATCCAGATATACTTAAAACAGTTATAGTTTTTAAGGTATCCTTAACACTAGCGCGTAGGCATATTAAACATCTTTAGTCTTAGGCAATACCTATGTATGACGTAGCTCATAAGATTATTCTAAGTCCCAACCTTTGTATACATCCAGTCGTTCAGTAAAGCTCCAACTGAGAACACGCTCTTTTATTTGCCAAACCTTCTGAACACACACACACACACCAACAACCTCATTGGCAAAGTGGTGACACCCGCGTACGTGTCCGCGCGCGTATCGAGTTTCAAGTTATCGCAACCGAGAGACTGAAATTATCGCGCGTGAAAATGAACGACCCGCGTTACCAGTCTGCAGCTCTGCAACAGCCTGCAGTCACAGCAACCCTGGATCAGCCACAACCACAGCAAATGACGGCAGTTTCCATCACATCGAGGATACCGGATTTTTGGCGAGACCGGCCAAGGCTCTGGTTTCACCAATTCAACGCCATCGTGGATCCCCAAAAGGCAAGTGACCTGCACAAAAGTCAACTTCTAATAGCTAGGCTGAAACCTGACGAGTTACCTGATATAAGTGACATTCTTGAAAACATGCCTGAAAATAATAAATTCGATACCCTTAAAAATAGGTTAATTTCGGTTTATGAAGAGTCGGAATCAAAACAAATGAACCAGCTCTTAAACGAAATCGAACTCGGAGACCAGAAACCGTCTCAATTATTACGGCGTATGCGAGATTTAGGTAAAAATAAAGTATCAGACGAGACTCTAAAATTATTGTGGTCAGGTCGTCTCCCACACTCAATTAGGGCCGTCATTACCGCATGCGACACTGGCGAGGTAAAACTCGACAGTTTAGCTAAAATTGCAGACAAAATCCTGGAAAATACTAGGCCGTCTGAAATATCCCCGATCACCAAAACAACTCCGAGTGCAGACCAAACAAACCCCGAAATCATTGTTAGCGAACTAAAACAAATGAAACTAGAAATTTCAGAATTACGTAGTAGACTAAACGGTTCCAATAATCATCACAACCGTAGGTCGCGAAGCCGAGATCGTTATGACCCTGGTACATCCCGGGCACGCTCTAAAAGTCGCGAAAACACCCAAAAAAATAGAGAAAAATACCTAAGTCAAAAAGAAAAACCAGGTGATGCGGATTATCTGTGTTTTTACCATTTCATTTACGGCACCGATGCGCGTAAATGCGGCGACACAATGAACTGCAATAAAAAGAACTCGGGAAACTAATCCAGACACCGGGTCAAATACACAATGTCGCCGGTGTCAGCAATTCCTATCGTTTATGTGTTACAGATATTATAACTGGTGCACGATTTCATATCGATACTGGTGCTGATGTGTCAGTTTTAGCCGGTAAAAGGCAAAACGTATCAACGTCAGATTACATATTATATGCAGCCAATGGTTCAAAAATTAAAACGTACGGTGAAAAAACCATTACGGTTAACTTAGGTTTACGTCGACCATTCCAATGGAAGTTCATACTAGCCGATGTTCAACGTTCAATTATAGGGGCTGACTTCCTTGCTGCTGACAAACTAATAGTAGATTTACATGGTAGGAAACTAATAGACAAACTCACTTTAATGTAGCGTGCCACAAACATTATAAATAGCGACGAATCAAGTATTCGATCAATCGACATAAACGACGAATACCATCTCATATTACAAAAATTTCCCGACATCACCAAACCGGAAAATTTTAAAACAAATCCTAAACATGATGTACAACACCATATTTACACTACTGGACCCCCGGTTCATGAAAAAGTACGACCACTTGATTAAGTGGTCGTACTTTCGGAGAAATACAAAGTAGCCAAAGCAGAATTCGAGAGGATGATGCAATTAGGTATTTGTAGACCTTCGAATAGCCCTTGGGCTAACCCACTTGTATGCGTTAATAAAAACAACGGTGAAATAAGACCATGCGGAGACTATCGTAGACTTAACGCACAAACTACTCCCGATCGTTACCCATTACCAAGACTACTTGATTTCACATACGTACTCAAAGGGAAAGCTATATTTTCAAAAATTGACGTTCGGAAAGCATACCATAATATACCAATGGCTTCCAAAGACATCCCCAAAACTGCAGTCATAACTCCATTCGGTCTATTCGAATTTACAAGAATGAATTTTGGGTTACGCAACGCAGCGCAAGATTTTCAAAGATTTGTAAACAATACATTAAAAGGGCTAGATTTTGCATTTCCATATTTAGATGACATAATTATAGCGTCAGAATCAAAAGAAATGCATGTAAAACATTTGGAAATAGTTTTGGAACGTTTAAATAATTACGGTTTAACGATCAACACAGAAAAATGCGAATTCGGCAAATCTGAATTAAACTTCCTAGGTTATCACATCAATTCAAAGTAAAAATGCAACTTATAAATGACTATCCACAACCCAAAACAATTGAGGAACTCCGACGTTTCCTCGGAATGATGAATTTCTACAGACTAAACATTCCGAAAGCTGCAGAAATTCAAGCACCACTAAACGCGTATTTACATAATTCCAAAAAACGCGACAAAACTGAAATTACGTGGACCGAAAGTGCATTAGAAGCATTCAGTCGATGTAAACAAATCATCAATAATTCAGTCATGTTATCACACCCAGACGCAACTGTACCACTAGTGTTGATGACCGACGCTTCCGGTAGTTGCGTAGGTTCAGTTTTAAATCAGAGAGTTAGCGATAAATTGCAACCTCTAGGATTTTACTCAAAGAAACTCACTGACACCCAAACAAGATACAGTACTTATGATAGAGAGCTTTTAGCAATATACATGGCAATAAAACACTTCCGCCATTTGGTAGAAGGCAGACAGCTGACAATCCTAACAGATCACAAGCCATTAACATTCGCCCTATCAAAAAAGGTGTCGCCTTCAGACTCACCTAGACATTGTTAGCAAAACACATTACTACGTCTTGAATTACTGCCACACTGCCACTGTAGTTATAGATGGAATTACATGGCCTTCTGCCTAAAGTAAAAACACTGTAGGTGAATACCTACAGTGTAGTGGAAGGCAAACTATAAGTACTTACGTACTTACAGAATAGATAATAGGCACTTAGTGCCTACTCTATAAGTAACAGAGATATGACATAAACAGGACAAACTAATTGTGCGGGATTGGTCCAGGTATAATTTATGGGAATAATGAAAAATACGTTGCTTGATGTGAACGCGTGCAATTTTATTCAGACAACAATTTTCAGATGTAGGTAGCCGGTCAACAAAGTTAAAAAATAAAAACGATTAGCCACAATCTACGTAACTCAACATTAAAACTGTAGGTATGCGAATTTCCGTAGGCGCTTGCGGGAACATACCCCCAGGCGTTGAAAGCCTGCCTTTCAACCACTAAGAATCTCCACACTCCGGAAATATAGGCAGTGGACAAATCTTGCTAAATGATCTGCGTGACAGACCACTAGAAGTTTTCACGTCTGCAACTGTGACTACGCCGTCTGTCCCTGGATACGTAGCAACGATCCGACCCATTTTCCACTTGAGTGGGGGGAGGTTGTCTTCTTTTAACAGGACCAAAGAATTCAGCTTCAAGGCTCCCCTACATGCTCGCCATTTCATGCGAAGTTGGAGCTCCGATATGTATTCTTTACTCCATCTGCTCCAAAAATGCTGTCGAAGAAGCTCAATACGCTCAAATCGAGTCAGAGAATTGATGGACTGATCTCGATAATCAGGTGACGGCAGTGATGTCATAGGACGTCCAATCAAAAAATGTCCGGGGGTGAGCGGCGTCAGATCCTCGGGGTTTGATGATAACGGCGTCAGTGGTCTGGAATTCAAAATGGCTTCAACCTGAACCATCATGGTGTATAACTCTTCGTAGGTAAGGTTACAAAGTCCCAGCACTCTGACTAAGTGATGCTTGGTTGATTTAACACCAGCCTCCGCAAGGCCAGCGAAATGAGGTGAATATGCAGGGATAAAGTGGAAGTTAATTTTTTCCTTAGCCATCTCCTCGGAAAGCGAATCGCAATTCGCCCTAAGAAACCTAGAAAGGTCATTAGATGCACCAACAAATGAGGTGCCATTATCCGAGTAAATATTTCTCGGCTTACCTCTACGTGAGATGAACCTTTTTAAGGCCATAATGAAGGTATTGCTTGTTAAATCACCGACTAACTCAAGATGAATTGATTTCGTAGAAAAACAAACGAAAATAGCTATATAAACTTTTACTAATTTACAGCCACGACCTTGACGAACAGCTGACTGAATAGGACCTGCATAGTCCAAACCTATATTTTCAAAAGGAAAACCTGCTAGAAGTCGCTGCTGTGGTAAATCTCCCATAATAGGACTTACAGTTTCACCTCTAAATCGGCAACAACGAACACATTGTTTACAGCACATCCTAGCTAGATTGCGACCTCGAATGGGCCAGTACGTGTCTCGTATAGACGCCAACAATAACTGAGGTCCAGCGTGAAACAATCTTTTATGCTCATAATTAAAAAGTAACTTAGAAAAAGGATGACTAGACTGAATAAGAATCGGGTGTTTTTTATTATAAGGAAAATCCGAATGTTGTAATCTACCTCTAATCCGCATTATATTATTCTCGTCTAGAAAAACGTTAAACTTATTTAATTCACTTTTCTTAGGTAACGGTTTGTTATTAAGTAGTAATTTATAGTCTTTAAAAGATTGACTTTGAGATAAACATATAATAAAGTTTAAAGCCCTTTCTAGCTCATGCACAGAAAGAGGACCGCTAATAGGTTTGTTTCTACATGCGTCAATAAAACGTAAAACATAGGAGACTGTTCGCTGAAGTCTTAAAAAGTTTGAAAACCGTGTAAAATCAATCAATTCATCAAATTCATTGTTATTGTATAAAACATGCAAGGTGACATCTAATTTCATTTCAGATAAAATTTCGTTATTAAAATTCATTAATTTAGAAGGCCAATAAGACATTTCATTCATTAAAAACTAGGACCGGACCACCAAATATTTAAACTAGGTAATAAATTAATGTCTACTCCACGAGACAGATGATCAGCAGGGTTTTGGTCAGTTGGAACATGTCTCCACTCACAGCCACCAGTCTTATCTAAAATCTCGGCAACCCTGTTACGAACGAAGGGCTGTAATTTATTTGGTAACATTTTTAGCCACCCTAAAACAATAGTAGAGTCACTCCAAAAGAAAGTGCGCCGCGCGCTGACACGTAATGCTGCCACAACCTTTTCAAAAATGCGAACACCTACAAGAGCACCGCATAGCTCAAGTCTGGGTATGGTCGTCGGCTTGAGTGGCGCAACTCTGCTTTTGGCTAACAATAAACGCACTAAAACCTGTCCCTGCTTATCAACGCTTCGTACATACATACAAGCGCCATAGGCGCGTTCAGACGCATCAGTAAAAATGTGAAATTCAAAAAACTCATAACAATCAATTAAAACTTGACGTGGAATATGAATTTCATTTAATTTAGGTAAATTAATAATTATTTCATTCCAAAGCTTACTAATTTCCGGTGGTAGCTGTTCATCCCAAGACAGTTTTTCCAACCATAACTTCTGAAGTAACATTTTCATAACAATTACACACGGAGCCAGTAATCCAAGCGGATCAAAAACTTGTGAAACAATCGAAAGCATGTCACGTTTTGTGTTATTAAAATTAACTGACTGACTAATTGGGAAGCAAAGATAATCTGACAGCGGCTGCCAACCTAGGCCTAAGGTTTTGGTTGACTCAGATCCACCAACATTTAAATCCAGTGAAGATTGGGGAAAGTCAGAACCAATTCCCAATTGCATGTCATTCGACTTCCACTTTCTTAGATTCATCTGCGCTGAAGCTAGAGTTGAAGTAACCTTATGACGCAACTCTTTGACCTCATTGATGTCATCTCCTCCGGTGAGCAAGTCATCCACGTAAAAGTCGTGGAGGATGACGTCACCAACCTCCTTATCAACACACTCTAGCCCTAACTGCCGAAGACACCGGGTTGCTAGGTAAGGAGCGCTGGCCGTGCCGTAGGTCACGGTATTAAGTTGATAAGCGTGTAATGGAGTTGACGGATTATCACGCCAAATGATTTGTTGAAGATACCTATCATTTGGATGAACAACTACCTGCCGGTACATTTTCTCAACATCAGCAGCTAGGATGTACTTATGTTGTCTAAAACGCAACAAGATCGATAAAAGATCGTCCTGTACCACGGGTCCAATCATCTGAATATTATTAATAGAAACACCAGTACTAGTTAAACTACTTGCATTAAAAACCACCCTTAACTTAGTGGTGGCGCTGCTTTCGCGCAGAACTCCGTGATGCGGAATGTAAAACGCTTGATCATCAATAGTTTTACATCTAGACATATGACCTAAAGTTTCATATTCCAACATGAACTCTTTGTACCTACTACAAAATTGAGTTTTAGATTTAAATCTACGTTCCATCGAAGCAAAACAATGTTTCGCTCTTGACAAAGATTCACCTAATTTGTCCGGGGAACATTTTAAAGGAATCCTAACACAAAATTGACCATTTTCCAAACGAGTAGTGTTTTTCATGAAATGCTCCTCGCATAGCTTCTCCTCTGAGGAATACGGAGACGAAGTATACACTTCTTCAAGTTGCCAAAACTTTGTGAGTTGTTGATCAACATTAAAATTTAATTCATCATCACAGTCTGAACGCACCTTTATAAAATTACATTTTAAAACTTTAGAAGAAATACAACTGTTAATTGGGCCGGAGACCAACCAACCCAATTTAGTCTCACAAAGAATTGGTTGCCCATCACCCAATTTAATTCGTTGAGATTCCAGTAAATCCCAAAAGATGTCAGCACCCAGCAACATATCGATAGGCGCCGGTGAGCTAAAGTTGGGATCTGCGAGACAAACATCAGACGGAATTTGAATTTTTAACAAGTTCACATGTTTACTTGGAATCTTATCTGTGATGGATGGGAGAATAAAACAGTTAATATCCATACCAAAATTATTATTTAAAGATTTTATTGATACAGAACACATTTTATTGATAAAAGATGATGAGTTGTTGATACCTATAATAGAATTGTTCACAGTCTTGGCAGTCAAACCTAGCTGGTGGTAAAACTTCTCAGTCATGAGACATGACGTGCTGCCACTGTCAAGCACAGCACGAGCAAAATACTGCTGACCATTAATACCCATGACCTTGACGAGTGCAGTGGACAATAACACGTCACCGTGTTCAACACTGGCGGACAGCGACACACCGGTACCTACACCTGTAGTAGTGGACTGAGTGGAGACAGTCGCACTGCCATTCGTGTCAACAACAACACTGCTAGCAGAAGCACCACTTGCGTCTGAATTCAAGGATTTATCAACGTGAACAATAGTGTTGTGTTTACGACGGCATATTTTACAACTTGGCTTTTTGCAGTTGTTTGCATAATGTCCCAGATTAAAACAGTTGTAACAAACTTTGTATTTAGGTAATAACTGCAAACGAGCTTTATTGCTCAACGATAAAAACTGAGGACAACTACTTAACTTATGATCACCGTTACACATAACACAATTTTTAGGCTTATTTGAAACACCATCGTCCTGTTTACTTGAACCTGAACTATTTTTATTAGAATCCTGTACCAACATTGATCTAACCTTGTTTGAATTTTTACCTGTGTGTAAGTGCTTAGTATTCGTAGAACTTTCCAATTCGAACGTTTCTAATATTTCAGCACGGTTTTTAATAAAAGTAATAAATAATTCAAACGTAACTTTAGAATTCTTGTCCAGGCGGCCCTTGTACTCACCCCATTCACGATAAGTTTTGGGATCTAATTTGTGTGTGACAATATAAATGAGTAAAGTATCCCAATGATTAACAGGTTCATCTAAGGATTCTAGGGCACGTATGTTTTTGTTAACAATATCAAGTAAACCTTTTAAATTAACTGAAGACTCCTTTTGAAGGGTGTCGATTTGAAATAATGCAGAAACATGATGCTGAATAAGCAGGTGTTTGTTATCAAACCGCTCGCAGAGAAGATTCCATGCTACCGAATAATTTGCAGAAGAAAACTGAATAGAGTTGATTACCACAGCAGCAGACCCTTCCAGGGATGACCTCAAATAATGAAATTTATTTATTTCGTCCATATCATCGTTTGAATGGATGAGACTAACAAATGTGTCGTGAAACTCTAACCAGTTTGTATAAGAACCACTGAATTTCGGCAACTGAATGGTCGGTAATTTAACAAACTTATGATTGCTAGAACGCGACATTACGTCACAGTTATCATTAGAAACTCTTTTCCTATTATCATCCAACATTTGTTGAGCTTTAGCTATGGTTTTGTAGTAAAGAGATTCAAATTCCTCACGTTCCGACATCTGACCATCCAAGTCATCAGTATTACACTCCAGCAATAATTGCACCTCATCATAGTGGGCATACAATGCCACGAGTCTATCAAAACGTAATTGCAACTCGCTTACCTCAGTAGGACTCAAAGAAGAGGGATTCAAAGAATTAAAATAGTTCGAGAACACTGTCACCTTTCCTTTGCAACTCGCTCGTTTCCTAACGAGCTCTTTCAATTCCTTATCCTCTGGCATTGCGAAAGCTGGTGTGATCAACCTGGAATGTATATATATAAATTTATAGCAACGTTTAAATTACAATTACAAATGATGCAGCCTGAAATACGTACCTACAAGATTAAAATACACTAACTTTAGGGTGAATTTACAGCAATAATTGAGAATGTATAATAATCTATGCGTATTGACGGTTATATTGTACTAAACATTAATAATAACACTGCAATTGCAATGATTTTGTCTATTCTGTGCTAACTAATGTGATTACCTAACTGTCTCAATAACTATAAAATTATTACACCGTAAAGCAAAATAATGCAGTTACTACAAAGAACTACTCTTTAACAATGTGTAAATAACAAAAACGAACAATAATTACTGATCAGTTAATAATTGTATTACAATTTGTAGCCACTCACAGAACAAAGAAAATGACAATAGGTATTTCGTACTAACCTGGCTATTAACGGCTGACTTACACTAATTATACCTGTTAAATAGAGTGTTGGGTACATAAATTTAATAATAAATACGCCTTTTCTCAGCTATTAAGTATCCAGACCACGTAAATTCCAATAATCTTCTGAATGACGTAGCAGAATTCACGGGCCACACCCGGCGTCGACTATGATTTTTGATGTCCACCAATTCTCTTCAATCCCTTTGTAACAATTCGCTGATCGGAGTAGATACTCTTCAAATCTCCTCATCCACGCTCGTAGGGACCATGTGCGGGATTGGTCCAGGTATAATTTATGGGAATAATGAAAAATACGTTGCTTGATGTGAACGCGTGCAATTTTATTCAGACAACAATTTTCAGATGTAGGTAGCCGGTCAACAAAGTTAAAAAATAAAAACGATTAGCCACAATCTACGTAACTCAACATTAAAACTGTAGGTATGCGAATTTCCGTAGGCGCTTGCGGGAACACTAATATTAATACAGGACAAACTATTATAATAGGTCTTTACCTATGAAATTGCCGTTCTGCAGTACTGGCCATTTCAAATCAAAATAATTTTTGTTTGGCTAAGAATTCTAATTTCAAATTAATTTTATTTTAAAAACATGGATTTTTTTTTCCAAAAGTAGTCATTTGTTTATTGATTAGTGTTACATTTTCATCGCATTTCAATCTTTTTCGTCATCATGGATACGTTAAAAATTCGAGTAATTATGGAATATGAGTACCGTCGTGGCAGCAACGCGGCACAAGCGGCACGCAACATCAACGACGTTTACGGAGCTAACACTACAAACCAACGCACCACTTGTTATTGGTTTGCTCGCTTCCGTTCTGGAAATTTCGACCTGAAAAATGAACCTCGCGGTCGTCCGAAGACTGGTCGACAATGACGAATTAAAGGCGATTGTGGAAGCTGATGATACACAATCTACGGCTGAATTAGCAGCAGCTTTCGACGTTAGCGTCAAAACAATATTGGTCCATTTGCGTTTAATTGGCAAGGTAAAAAAGCTTGACAAATGGGTGCCCCACGAACTCAATGATCGCCAGCGCGAAGTACGCGTCGAGACGTGCCTTGCACTGCTCAACAGACACACAAATGAAGGAATTTTGAACCGCATTGTTACCTGCGATGAAAAATGGATTCTGTTTGATAACCGCAAGCGCTCAGCAAGTTGGTTGGATCCTGGTTCAGCACCTAAACAATGCCCTAAACGAAAACTTACCCCTAGAAAAGTGATGGTCACTGTTTGGTGGTCTAGCGCCGGTGTGATTCATCACAGCTTCTTACCAAACGGGGTGAGCATTACTTCAGATGTGTACTGTGAAGAACTGAACACAATGATGGAGAAGCTGGCACATCTCCAACCAGCATTGGTCAATCGTTCGTCTCCGCTGCTCCTGCACGACAACGCGCGACCTCATACTGCACAGCAGACGGTCTCCAAGTTGCAAGAACTGGGGTTGGAAGCTCTCCGTCATCCGCCCTACTCACCAGACCTTGCGCCTACAGACTACTACTTTTTCCAGAATTTGGATAACTTCTTGGCGGGAAAAAAATTCAATACCCGAGAGGCAGTACAAATTGCCTTTGAAGAATTTGTTGCCTCCCGTCCAGCTGATTTCTTTAAGAAGGGCATCAATAAACTGCCACTGCGTTGGCAAAGATGCATTGATTGCATGGGTGATTAAATCGATTATAGAAATAAAAAATGCATGAAAAAAATTCGTTTAATTTTTTTCCTACAAAACGGCAATTTCATAGGTAAAGACTAGTGATCGGATAATCGGATGCATATTTACCTAAAGTTAATATTTGGCTAACAAACTAATGGGATACATATACATGGTATGGAAACGACTTCTTATAAAATGTAGTTTTATTTATTTAAAAATACCAGGAAATCGGGATCACATAAATATTCCGTTTGTTACACGTGGTCCCCGCGAGAAATACAAAGCTGCCGAATTAAAATGGATGTCCCTGGAAGGTCCGTCAATATATCGGTGGGGTTGTTTTCATGGGTTTCGAGGGTGTTAAAGCCGATAGTGACATTAAAATGTAAATCCAAGATGGCGGCTGCGAACATTTTCGACATGGGTGTCTTTTTCATGGTTTTCGAGAGTGTTAAAGCCGATAGTGACGTCAAAATGTAAATTCAAGATGGCGGCTGTGATTTTTTTTAATTTTTCGCCATGGGTGTCGTTCCCATGGTTTTCGAGGGTTTTAAAGCTGATTACGGCGTTAAAATGTAAATCAAAGATGGCGGCTGCAAAATTTTCAAACTTTTCGTCATGGGTGTCGTTTTTATGGTTTTTGAAGGTGTTAAATGTTAAAATGTAAATCCAAAATGGCGGCTGCAAACATTTTCAAATTATTCGTCATGGGTGTCGTTTTCGTGGTTTTCGAGAGTGTTAAAGCCGATAATGACGTCAAAATGTAAATCCAAGATGGCGGCTGCGATTTTTTTTAATTTTTCGTCATGGGTGTCGTTCCCATGGTTTTCGAGGGTTTTAAAGCCGATAGTGGCGTTAAAATGTAAATCCAAGATGGCGGCTGCAAAATTTTCAAACTTTTCGTAGCCGATAGTGACGTTAAAATGTAAATCCAACATGGCGGTTGCCAACATTTTAATTTTTTTTGTCATGGGTGTCGTTTTCATGGTTATCGAGGGTTTTAAAACCGATAGTTATGTTAAAATGTAAATTCTAGATGGCGGCTGCAAAATTTTCAAACTTCTTGTCATGTGTCGTTTTCATGGTTTACGACGGTTTTAAAGCCGATAGTGGCGTTTAAATGTAAATCCAAGATGGCGGCTGCCAACATTTTAATTTTTTTGTCATGGGTGTCGTTTTCATGGTTTTCGAGGGTTTTAAAGCCAATAGTGTCGTTAAAATGTAAATCCAAGATGGCGGCTGCCAAAAGTTTATTTTTTTTTCTCATGGGTGTCGTTTTCATGGTTTTCGAGGGTTTTAAAGCCGATATCGGCGTTAAAATGTAGTAAATGCAAGATGGCGGCTGCAAAAATTTCAAACTTTTCATCATGGGTGTCGTTTTCATGGTTTTTGAGGGTGTTAAAACCGATAGTGGCGTTAAAATGTAAATCCAAGATGGCGACTGCCAACATTTTAAAATGTTTTGTCATGGGTGTCGTTTTCATGGTTTTCGAGGGTTTTAAAGCCGATAGTGGCAATAAATTGTAAATCCAAGATGGCGGCTGTAAAATTTTCTAACTTATCGTCATGTGTGTCGTTTCTATGGTTTTGGGGAAAGCCGATAGTGGCGTTAAAATATAAATTGTTTTCATGGGTTTGGAGTGTGCTAATGCCGATAGTGAAGTCAAAATGCGTGACGCTTGGCTGATGCCTAGTTAACTAACCCTGCGTCAGCGCAGCATATCGCGTTTCAACCTGAAAACACGTGTGATAGTAATTAAAAAACCATCAACATTTTTAAAGAAGGCGCTATCTTGCATTTACATTTTAATGTCACTATCGGCTTTAACACACCCAAAAACAAACAAAAAAAAAAGCAAAAACAGCAAAAACAAAAGCAAAAACAAAAAAGCATGAAAACGACACCCATGACGAAAAATTTGAAAATGTTCGCAGCGGCCATCTTGGATTTATATTTTAATGTCACTGTCAGCTTTACACCCTCAAAAAGCAAGAAAACGACACCCATGACGAAAACTTTGAAAACTTTCGCAGCAGCCATCTTGGATTTATATTTTAATGTCACTATCAGCTTTAACACCCTCGAAAAGCATAAAAACGACACCCATGCCGAAAAATTGGAAATTATTTGCAGCCGCCATCTTGGATTTACATTTAAAGTCACTATCAGCTTTAACACCCCCGAAAACCATAAAAACGACACCCATCACGAAAAATTTGAAAATATTCGCAGCCGCCATCTTGGATTTACATTTTAGTGTTACTATCGGCTTTAACGCCCTCGAAAGCCATAAAAACGACACCCATGACGAAAAATTTGAAAATGTTCGCAGCCGCCATCTTGGATTTACATTTTCATGTCACTATCAGCTTTAACACCCTTGAAAACCATGAAAACGACACCCATGACGAAAAATTTGAAAATATTCGCAGCCGCCATCTTGGATTTACATTTTCAGCAGCTTTCACCATGGGACCAACTCTGAAATCACGAAAAATTTACGATGTTTGATACAAAACTTTAATACCTACTCGACCAAAATGTATGAAACAGCTGATTTATGTTTCGTGATTTAGGGCTGATCCCATAGTGAAAGTTGTTCATGAGAAAAACACCCTGTGAAAATTTAGTGATAAAAAAGTTACCCTCTAATAGTCAAAAAATACTTAATTTATCAATTCCGGAATCGCGACATTTTGACGATCGATACAAAAGTGCATTCCATTTTAGCCAAAACCTAAACGTAAGTAATATACATTCCATTCTTCAGCACTCTAAATTTGTGAATCCCGGAATTCCGGGATTTTTTTGATACAATAGTGCAATCCATATTAGCCACACCTGAACGCAAGTACCTAACTAAAACATTCGATTCCAAAATCAGAACTTAAAAATTATCGTTCCGGAATCCCGGGATTTTTTCGATACATAAGTGCAATCCATATTAACTAACATCTGAACTTAAGCATATTATACGTTCGATTCTATAATCAGAAGTCAAAATTGGCCGATACCGGAATTTTAGGATTTTACAATCCAAAAGCCCACTCCATACTTAGCCAACACCTCAACTTTAGGTTAATATGCATCCGATTATCCGATCACTAGTAAAGACCTATTATTAGAGAACCTACTTTACCATATTACGCAAGGGACAAATAAAAAAACCATAGTCTTGTGTGGGGACTTCAACATAAACATTCTAAAAAATGACCAAGTAACCAAAAGACTTTTAAATACAATTTTAGGGTTCAATCTCAAAGTACTTACTAAGCAACCTACTCGTTTGTCTAGTGGTACGTGCATAGATAACATTTTCCATAATGCTCGTGGTAGTAACGGAAAAGTTATTGAGACTGCGCTCTCAGACCACACTGCGCAGATATTAAAATGTAATGTAAAAAAGACGACCTTTGAAGAATTTGTTGCCTCCCGTCCAGCTGATTTCTTTAAGAAGGGCATCAATAAACTGCCACTGCGTTGGCAAAGATGCATTGATTGCATGGGTGATTACTTCGATTAATACAAATAAAAATGCATGAAAAAAATTCGTTTAAATTTTTTCATACAAAACGGCAATTTCATAGGTAAAGACCTATTATGTCTTGTTATTCATCATTCCGTATTTGCTTTGTCAGGCTTTAAAAACCCGGTAGGTACAATAACCGGCATTAATATTTAGCAGTTTTATCTTGTCACTCACGGGCCACGGAACAACTCGCATCTCGCAACAGACTGAATGAACGAAGTCAGTCCCTTAAAATAAACATTTAAAAAGAGAAGAAAAAAAAATGAAAATTAATTTCCCGCGCATAAAATGGAATGTGATTGGTGTTACTTGTGGGATTGTGATTGTGATTGTTGGACATCAGCTAAAGTAAGTTATATATTAATCTAAGTATATAAACGTGTACAAAAATACATTAATTTATTCTATATGAAACATTTTGTTGAAAATAATGCGCATACTTAATTATTTAACTCGAGTTTGTTTTGTCATGCAACTATTTGTGTAACACTCATTTACCGACACTACCGAAGTGCAACGAATGCAATATAAATCATAATTAAATTAATTACTTATGTAACTCCTTGACAATTCAAAAATGGTACGTTAAAGGTTTAGTTAGGTACAATCAGCGACAAAAAACGACTATCAATTCAGTTTACTTAATCTTAATTTTTGGCTAAATATTTAATTAAAATCGAAACAGATGTACTTAAAATTAAAAGAATATTTACTCTTAGCGAATTATAAGAAATGCTGAATAGGTAGGAACTTCTACTGTGACGATGAAATGAAATGTGAATGCTTATTTCTGCAAGTCAAAATTGACGTGTAAAATTGTCTAAAAAGATCTCATCTAAGACACTTTTACACGTCAATTTTATGGTCAATATTTTTAAAAAAAAACTATACTTAGGGCCTGTTTCGCCATCTACGATGAAGGTCCATTAACTTAATCGGCAAATAATTTCATACAAAATCTGCTCCATTTTGAATTTATTCGGTAAGTAGTGGCTATTCGGACATCGTGAAATAGGCCATTACTCTGATTTTTAAATTGACTGAAATTACATAATTAAAATCTCGAAAGACAAAAAAAGGTCGACTGCAGCCAGAGAAATCTAAATAATAAGGCACTTATTATTTAGATTTCTGTGACCGCAGCTGTCATTTTGGTCTAGCAAATTAAAATTCAGAGTTTTTATACCTAGATGGCGCATGGCGCCGGTATTTCCTAACTGACTGATCCGTGATAAGTCTAACAAAAACTCCGAGGTCATGTTCTCTTATAAATTCCAAACATTATTAAGTATTATGAAGATGTTATGCGAGTCTAATAAACGCATGGCCATGTCTAGAAGCGCCTTTTGAAGAAAGAGCCATTTCTGCTTTGAGTTGACCGTCCGGAGTTCCGGACAGACAGCATGCATGCATCAATCATCGTGTAGATCAACCCAATTTTTGGGAGCTCTCGTCACACGAAGCTACCACACAGACATTTGGTTTTTTGTGAATTTTAAATATCGATGTATCCCATTAACACTTTGAGGGACACTAAACGGCCACAGGCGTTATAAGAATAATAAGAATAAGATTAATTTGTTGTTTAAGAAATAACAATAAAACTTCTCGTTCAGTATCCTTGAATGCGTTAAATGTCATAAAAATTATCAGAATGCAAATAATCTAGGTATTCAAAACTAGTTTGTTTCTTGGGTAGGTATATTGGAGTGTCATTAATTAATCCCAAGCCTTTTTGTCGTCCAAATAAAATGCTGATACAATGGATCGATTAATTTATTGTGTGTTAATTTAGACATGTATAGGTAAAAGTAGCAGTGATATTCGTAGGTACACGAATTTTGTCGGCTCGCTGGCTTTACCTTGCCACTAGAACACAGAACTCTACGAAGTAATATGGGGTTCCGTAGCTCAAAAGGAAAAAACGGAACCCTTCTAGAATCACTTCCGTTGTCCGTCTGTCAGTCTGTCAAGACTCTTTTTCTCAGGAACGCGTGGAGGTATCAAGTTGAAATGAAATAGCAAATAAATGAAGGTCAATTATAATGGCCACTTGGAGCTATAAAAAAATCAAGCTTCTAAGTCAACGCAATAAAGAAATGCGACATATTTTTATACTCGCAAATAAATCAAAACCTAATGGGTACTTCCCGATGACCTAGAATCATGAAATTTGGCAAAAAGCAAGCTCTCACAACACAACAAGAAAAGTCCGAAAATCGTTATTTTTTGTTTTATAGCATAAAAAAATATATTTTTGCGATTACAAACTTAAATTTGCAGCTGAAGAATTGACGGTGACGTATGTACCTACATCAAATTAATGTATGTGAGAATATGTTTTTCAACTACATTGTTAAGTTTGTTTTTGGGATAAATGCATCCCAACTACGGAACCCTTCATTGTGCGTGGTCCGACACGCTGGCCGGTTTTTGTTGTTACAAGTTCAAAAATAGCCACAAATGCTCTTCTCACATCACATTCCTGAAGATATTGTAAGTACGCACGGCTGCAGATCAAGCTATACATTTCCAGTATAAGCTGATCTCGCATTGTATAGGATTTTCTTACAATGAGAGGTCAGTGTAAACTGGAAATGTATAGCTTGATGTGTAGCCGTGTGTACGTAAGTATCTCCCGAGCCCTTGACTCATGGTCGTCATACCTAACTACCATTAAGGAAAGTGGAAGTGGCCGGACTATAAATGTCGGGAGATACCCGGGAGATATTCTGGAGTTACCACTCTGGGCCCTACTTAATAATGACAAATGTGACAATAGTGTCAAAAAATTTAATATTTGTAACATTTTCAGTTGCATTTTCGGTGTATTCCCGTTCGTCCCCTTGACCTCGTCCCCCTCGGGGGACGAACGGGAATTCACAAAAATAATATTTAATTTGTTCCCGATCGTCCCATTACTAATTCAAAAGGGGACGAATGGGAATATGTTCTTCGATTAGTGCCATTCGTCCTACTAAAAAGATTTGTGCATAATATGTTTATTCGTTGTTTCGTAGTTTACTTTTAAATTAGTTACATCGTTAGATTTAATCATTATTTTATAAAATTCTTCTCTATTTTTTTATGAATTATAAAAACGTATCCTAAGTTTATCATTGTTTCATTTAAAATGTTTACCTACACTAAATGTAACGGCTCTGGCGGGATGCGCCGGCGATGCCCGTACTTAAAAAAGAGTGCCGATAACATTGTGTTATTTGCGTAAACCCTATTGGTTTACCCGACATTCGCTCCCTTTCCTATCCTTAAAATTAGACCGGTCGGGTTAGTGTTGACAAAACAATGAAAGTGCACGGGTGTTAATGTAATAATATATTCGACACGAATTCTGCTGAAAACTACTGATGTACGTAGGTACTTACCTACATTTTTGTTATAAATTAATATTTATAACAACTATTAATACATTTTTGTTATAAATTAATATTTATAACAAAAATGATTGAGAATGATTTAGATTGCTTATAGTTAACACTATGGTGCCGATTCTCTTGTGAACGCACTAAACTAAAATTAGAGAATCGCTATCTTTTACTAACAGGCAGCGCGAGAAAAGGACAGCTATAGCTATGAACTAAGTTAGAGATGTCAAACTAGTTCACGCCTTGCGCTTCACCGTGTTTTTTAGTCGACATGTTTTTACGTGTTGTCTAAATGTCTATGGAAAAATTAGTTGTAACTAATTTGACAGCTCTAATTTACTTTCGTCCCTTTCTTGTCATAATAGAGAGAAAAAGTTAGCGATAGCCTAAATTAAGTTTAGTTTGTGCACAACAGAATCGGCACCATTGTCTCATGTCTTATTAATTTATGCTAATAATGTACGGTATCAATGTTTGTATTCTATTTTAGTATAAGTACACATATTATTAAATATCATTCTAAATTATATTAATAAGTGTGTAATTATTGTCTCCTGTTTTTAGGGTTCCGTACCTCAAAAGGAAAAAACGGAACCCTTATAGGATCACTCGTATGTCTGTCTGTCTGTCCGTCTGTCACAGCCAATTTGCTCCGAATCGAATGGACCGATTAAGTTGAAATTTGGTACTCATATGAATTTCTGTGACCCAAACACGGACGGGTAAAGTAAATAAATGAATTTTGAATATAGAGGTCACTTTTGGGGGGCAAATAAGAAAATTATTTTTATTTTATTTTATTTAAAAGGAACAACTAACACCTACAATATAAAACATATAAAAAGAAATACACAAAACATATAGACAATATTGCAGCCCACAACGCTGTTCACAGATTAACTACAGGATACAAACAATGAGAATAATCGCTAGGGTTACAAATAAAAGTTTTTTTTTTTTTCTAAAGTACAGCCAAAACCATTACGCCAAGCCATACGCAAGCATTACGTAAGCCATTACGTATTGTGTTTAAAATAATAATAATAAAGTGTACATGTGTAGTGTGTGGGGCGGTGTGTACCTATGTGTGGGGGTGTGTTTATGTGTGTGTATTGGGTGTGTAATAATAATGTAGGTATATGACACTCAAAAAATGGCACGAAAAGAAAATTATAAAATAACAATTCAAGAAAGCTTCTCGAGTATAAGACTTTTGAACTTATAGGGAGGACATGCAAAAATGTCTATATGTTCAAAAGTCCTATTATAGGAATCGACCATTCTGCGAACAGGCGAACGCAAACCAGAGTTGGACTCGCAAGTGCCCACTGAAAATAATCTGCCAGCGCGCACCTTTCGCTTATGGACTGTCCTAGGAACCGCATAACACAACATGTTGGACAATTCAATGCAGTCAAATTTATTTTTAACAATATTATATAAATTCATGACTTCTAAATACTTACGTCTATTTCAAGTGTTGCGAGCTTATACTTTGCAAGTAAATCTTGATAAGACAAATAATATCCATAGCATCTATAATGCATGGTACGCAGGAATTTGTACTGAACACGCTCAATCATTTCAACATACTTTTTGTAATATGGACTCCAGACGGACACGGCATACTCTAATTGAGAGCGTACTAGAGACTTATACAAGTAAATATAGGAAGAAGGCTTTTTAAAATCAACTATTGATCGTAATACAAATCCGTATAGTTGATACGCTTTATTAACAATCTTTTTTTTCTGTAGATCCACACAAAGCTTGGAATCAATGATAAGACCGAGATCACGAATAAAGTCCACTTTAAGCAGAGGGGCATTGCACAACATGTATGTATAGTTTATTTTAGTCTTCTTTTTTGTAAAGCTTAAGAAGTTACATTTAGGTAAGCTTAGTTGCAACTTATTTTTCTGGCAATAACAGGATAGTCGGTCCAAATCTTGCTACAGCAGAAGGCAATCATTTGTTATTCGTATGGCTCTATACACCTTGAGGTCGTCGGCATATAGTAAAAACTTGGTATTGCGAAAGCATTGGCTGATGTCATTTGTATATAAAATAAACAAAAGAGGACCAAGTATAGAGCCTTGAGGCACACCAGAGGTTACTTGTGCGATGTTAGATTGGTGACCATTGATTACAACCCTCTGACTGCGATTGGTTATATAAGAAGTAAACCATCTCAGAAGATTACCACGGATTCCGTTGAACGCTATTTTATTAAGTAGTATTTCATGGTCTACCTTATCGAAAGCCTTACAAAAGTCCGTATACACTGCATCCACTTGTACACGGTTATCAACACAATCAAACAAAAA
Organism: Cosmia pyralina; assembly: GCA_946251885.1. Taxonomy (NCBI): domain Eukaryota; kingdom Metazoa; phylum Arthropoda; class Insecta; order Lepidoptera; family Noctuidae; genus Cosmia; species Cosmia pyralina. The sequence continues at coordinate 3,108,207 of OX276346.1, read as the reverse complement.
ACTAGAAAATAATAGTAAATTAGTATTTGTCGACCGCCGTTTTACGAAACCGTGTTGTTGTTGAATTATGATGTTGTGGAGTACAGGATAAATTTCAATATGGACTAACCTTTCAAAGAGTTTCGACAAGGCAGACAGGATGGAAATGGGACGATAGTGTTCTACGCTGCGTCTGGAACCAGATTTGTGAACGGGCACAACATACGCATGCTTCCACAGTTTAGGTACAACTCCCTCGGATATACATTTATTATAAATAATAAATAGAGGCTTGCAGATTGAAGTCGCAGTGTTTCAAGGCCTTTAGCAGGATCCAGGGACTTAAGCTCCTTCAATATGTTCTCTTCACTAAAATAAAGATCGCAAATAGAGACATCGTGTAGTGCGTTGTTGTCCTGTGGAGGCTTCCATTGTGGCAACGAAGAAGATGTCGGTTCATATACCGAGTAAAAAAAGTCGGAAAACATATTACATACAATGCCTGGATCAGTTGTTTCAGCATTTTTGTATTGAAGCTTAGATGGGATTCCAGGTTTATCTTTTCGATTAGAAACATAGGTCCAGAAGTGTTTTATGTTTTTACTTAGATCATCCTCTACAGAACTGATGTACGAACTGAAACACCCAAGACATGTATCCTTAAACTGTTTTCTATAGTTCGAAAATGATTCATAGTCAGAAATTTTATTGTATTTCTTCCACTTAATCCATGCCTTCTGTTTCTTTTTAGAAATATTTATGAGAGTACGAGAGAACCATATGGGATAGCTAGTTGATCTAGGGCGGGCCAGAGGAGTGTCTTGTTTAATAATATTATATATCTCAGTGTAGAAACTAGCCAGAGCCTCTTCCGATTTCATGGGGCATAGCAGTTCAGACCAGTTCAGTTGCTGTATGTTACGATTAATATTGTCAAAGTTAGCCTTATGAAAACAATATTTGTGAAGTGGAGTTTTAGTCATGGGGGTGATTTTGACGTTTAGACTGATCTCACACGTCAGGACAGGATGGTAAGTGTCAACCGGAAGTAATGCAGTTGAGACATGACAAACATCACAAGAGGTTATTGGAAATGACTAGGTCAAGAATTTTACCATTGATATTTACAACCTTGTTAAATTGAGAAGCACCCAGTACCGAAATTAAAATATTCAAATTTGCGCAGGCTGAGGGTCCTCCAGAATAATGTGATGTAGCAATGTTCGAGATGTCCATTGTAGAGGATACTAGCCAATTAGCCTCAGGGAGATTATAGTCTCCTAAAACAAAGAAATTATCAACACTAGGATATAGGATAGAATAGGCCTAACACTTCTTGTAGCAATTCAAAGTGCTAATAAAATAAAAGTGCAAATTAAAAATAAAAGTTTTGCAAACTACACCATTTGGCATGTCAAATGAAAGGGCTTACTATGAGGGTCTCAAATATATTTTTTTTATAATTTTAAAATAAATTGTTTTAAAGTTATTTAAGAAAATAGACGAAAATTGACCATTCCCCCCCCCCCCCCCCCCTCTTATCTCCGAAACTACTGAGCCTAAAATTTTGAAAAAAAAATACAGAAAATAGATCGTTAGCTGTAGATTACAGGAAAACCTATAAGAAGTCTGTGGTCTTAAAATAACATGGTAAATCTATCAATATTGTGAGTACAAATTTACATGGAATGTATGGGAGAACATGTTTTTCAACTACAATGTTAAGTTTGTTCTTAAGATAAATTCATCCCCACTACGGAACCCTTCATTGTGCGTGGTCCGACACGCACTTGGCCGGTTTTTGTTAGAGCTCAACAATGTCACAAGACAGCGCATCCTGGTCCCTCCGATAGTACAGGAAGCTAATTACAGTATATACAAAGAAAAGGTGGAATCGTGCTTCTGAGTGCTGGATGCATGCTGGTAAAATTAATGTGTAACATGTTCTGATTTCTTATACAATATGTAACACAAAAATGTGACACCGTACCTACATAAGCAAATGTGACTTTATAAAAATTAGGACTTTGTAAGAATTAGTTGATTCTGTGATTTTTATTCCTTAATAAATGACTGATTTTATTTCAAATTTGTTTTTTTACCAGTTAAAACCACCAGTCTTATATTATTTGGTGGGAGCAATAGAACTAAAAAGAGCAATAGAAATAAATTATTCCCATTCGTCCCCCCAAAAAAATTAGGGGGACCATCGGGAAAATAAATAACGCATTCCCGTTCGTCCCCCTCGGGGAAGTCGAGGGAACGAACGGGAATACACCGCATTTTCTATAGCAGAAAACTATAAAAAATACTTGTCGTCTGTTACTCGTCGGTTTATTTTAAACTAGCTTTCATCCGCGGCTTCGCCCGTGTGGTATATCGATAAAACGTACCATATGTTCTTCCCCAGGGTTCAAAGTATCCCCATACCAAATTTCACCAAAATCTGTCCAGCCGTTTAGTAGTGAAAGCGTAACAAACAAACAAACTTTGTGGGTAAATGGTATGCGATACCCTTGAATTAATTTTAGCACAACATCTGGCGCCCCCATTTCCTTCCATTTCGAGTGTGCCAACTGACCTGCTCGAAAAAGATTCGAGTCATTGCTTGTACCGTTTTTGGTTCGCTCGAGAGCTTTTTGGAAGGTTTGAACGTCCTCGACCTCGGTTACTTCCACGATCGGGCCGCGAGCCTCGGTTGTGAAATGAACCTCTACCGTTGGTATATTGATCGGATTGAAAGGAGGGTAGACTCTGACCTTTGATTGTATAATTGGTGCGAAAATATCCACCCGGCGAGGGTGAGTTGTCATAGGCATGCGTGTGCAACGGTATGCCTTGTTCATGGCAAAAATATTGAGCTTCACGCGATGAAACTATTGGTTTATGTACGCCTTGCCCCCGCGAGGGGCGGCGGTTAGATTGATTAGATCTAGTATGTGAATCAGTTTTTGGAGGCCAAAAAGCTTTACGTACACCGGCTTTACGTACGCCGGCCTTTTCTAATACTGTCGTGAAAGATTCGGGACTAAATAAATAGGTGATGGATGATGGGGGAATTCTGTTCAAAGATACTTTAACTAATGGATCTCTAATTTGACTAGTAATTGTCTCTCGGCGCCAGTGGCGTGCACTCCATACATGCAAATAAGCTCTGCATACCCTGTAGTCCCCCCCAAACATACATGCCCCTCGAAATGATAAATAACTTTAACGCAAGAAAAATCATGGTATATCTATATTAATCTAACTTATTCGCTATCTCATTGTTTATAACGCGATTTACGCGCCATCTATTATTTTCATTTGAAACTAATTTCTTGAAGCGAGCGGCGACAACCGCGCAGGCAGCGCTCCCGGTGAGCATAAGCAGAACAACGCCGTGCTTATTTTTCATACAACGCAACCCGTGTAGTACACAGCAATAGTGTGACTGTGTGCGTGAAAATGTATGCGTGTGTTTAAGTTCTGGAAGCACAGCTTATTTTGCAACCCGCCCAAATTGAGAAGCCGTAAAAGCACCGCTTAGTTGTTGATTACAGAGGGTTGACTTTTTTAGTCGGATTGACCAAGATTAGTTCGTATTATTTTGTAATTGTAAAGTTTTTACACGCTTTTATTCAACTTGCAATGTTTGTTTGTTTTTTCGCCATATTGTTTTGATTTGATTGTTTTTCTTGGCGCAAGTGATTGACTGTATATTATTATGTAATTATTTTAATCATTTGTAAAAAAATTAAAATTATATCTGTGAGACCTGTGCTGCCGAAGTGTGTTAAATAAATTAAAATCTGCCGCTTTTCGACGTTGTATTTTGAGGAAAAAGTTAAATTCATTGTAAACGGAAGGTGTGAACCCGGGTTTTATTTAACTCAAAAAAAAAGTAATGCCTCTCGTTATTTTCATAGAAAAGTTTTGTGATACTTAATTATTACCTACTGGCAAAGATGTTGTGTATATCACAAACACATTGTATTTTATCCCTTGCTTTTTGTTTACAAATCAAGATAAAAATAATTTTGGACCTTTATCGGATATTCAGATTAAAATATTTTAGATATTCGTTGTGGTCGCAAACAAACATCATGCGAAGCCAATGGCGCCGTGCGGTAAGAGTCAGTGTAAGATTAGGGTTAGGGTAGGTGAGGTCGGGTAAAACAAACGGTCGGGAAAAAAAAACTTAGGTACTAGTTTCAGCTTGTTTATGTTTTTTTTATTTTTATTTTAGACGTGCATACCCTGTCTGAAATCTCTGTGCACGCCACTGCTCGGCGCATTTCTATACTTTCGGCTCGATGGCCGCAAACCAATTGTAACAGGTCTGATGAGATTTTATGCAAATCACCTTTTTGAAATAATTTATTTATTTATTTTATTTATTTATAATTCTTCAACCTTGCCACTTAAATTATCAAAATTGACTTCTTTATTTTTAGCCCACAAAAGTAGATTACGAATAGCTTCTTGTAATGATTCTTTTTGTTTTAGGATGCAAAAAGTATTTGCTGCATATGATTTATCAGCATGTGCCAAGTGTCGTAAGGTATCATACATTTTTACCTCTTCGTTTGTGTCCAAGTCTATGAAACCTGGGGTGTGATTGTAGAGTTTTTGAGTATCCGAATACCTTACTTCGGACCAAGATGTGCTACCTAAGCGCTGGACATCTAGTAGCATTTTTAAAAAAACTATCAGGTGTTTTCGGAACTGAAGGTTCCTTAAGCTTTGTCTCGATATCAAAAGTGAAGTCTAAATGTGAGTTTTGACCTTCAACATCAGGCCACTGTTCGTCAATATTATGCTGGTCATATAGTTCCCCACTGACTTCAGAACAAACTGATACCCCATCATGGCAAGCAGTATGCATAATATTTGCAAAAACTTGTTGGCGTAGCTCACTGACTTCCTTTATAAGCTTGTCCAATGTCGGATTAGACTGTTGGGTGCGCTTATTCTTTTTGCGGTGTGCGCGGCGCGACCGCTTACTGCGTTTTGCAGAAGACGAACTTGAAGAGCTACTGCTCGTAGTGCTGCTGCTAGAGCAGCTAATCTTCCTTTTCCGGGTCATTCCACTCGGTCCGGCCACAGCTTGTGGCTCGGCAGCCGAAACAATTACGTGGTCATCCATTTTTACAATAAAAGTTACGTTAGATCGGTTAGATAGACCGTATCAAATATAAAGCCTTCTTGACTCACAATAAAATTCTAAGCACACATATGTAGGTAAATAAAAATTCTTAGTAGTGATCCGAACGGAAGATCGTTCAAAGTAATGATCACTTACTTTTACAAGGTAGAGGGTACTAAACACCAGGTTGCGCCACTGAGTAGGTTAAACAAGTACTAAAACTGATATAAATCGACGGAAACGGATATGCTCTCTCAATAATAAAGCTTCCAGTGACGGTCAAGTAGTTTAATACTTGCTTTTGCCAGCGGCTTCGCCTGCGTGGAGTTTGCAAAACGGAAACGTACTGTAGCCATATTACCTATGTGCTATTCCCAGACTATAATCTATCTCTATGCCAAATTGCTTGTGAATGTGAAGACTACGTGGGTCGTAGTTTTTTTTTCTCAGTTAGTTTTAATCACAGTCTGGCAGTTTTGAGTAATTTATGCGGCCTACCCAAATGTCCTTTCTTTGATTTTGTTCGTCGAATCGTTGAGCTCATTAAGTTCTGAGTTGAGCTGCACGATTACTGAAAAATGCGTGCACTGACTGGACAGGTCCACTCAATCTCTTCTGTTGTTCTTTCCTCAAAAGACCATTTCAGACACCAATCTACATGGTTTTCACAGTCATGATCTGACCAAGATTTTGTCTGGACTTAAAAAGAGACTGTGACCTCTGAGTTTGTTTCGGCCTTTCTTCTCAGAGTAGTCAGATAGAAAACGCCCTCCAACTTCATCGAGTTTTTAAAAAAAAGATTGACGTGTAAAAGTGTTTGTACCTACAAACCAACTTACAGAAATAAAATCATTTATCATTTTTCATTTAGATTTTTCGAACATATGAAGCAATGGATTAAGGTATCAATTTGCTTCAAAATGATTCAGATTTCGATTGACAGTGTGTTACGCAAACTCACGGTTACGGTGCCGGTAGTGGTAAAATATTAGGACCCGTAGGTTTTAGTCGGCAGGAGTCTGACATAAAGAGAGAAGAGAAGTCGAGGGAGGAGGAGGAGGGGGGGAGGGGGGGAGGGGAGTCGTTATTAGAATTTCCTAACGGAAGAAAAAGGTAGGTACCGTACTGTTAACAATGTCGAAGCTGTTTAGAATAATTAAATTCAAATTTTCTTGCGTTTTTTTTTTCAATTTGCAGGTCAGTGTTAGGTTGTATCTTAATCAAAATATGATTCGCGAAAGTAAAATAAATAAATATGTATTTGCATAACTTTAACCATAAAAAACATCGGTACATCTGTCTAAGTTAGATTTCCTCCGGATTCGTCTGATTTCCGAAATTAGATCAAAATTGCAAAAAACGCAAGAAAATTTAAACGTTGGGCTAGCGATGCTTTAGGTAACATAACTGTATCTGTACACTTGTTAAATTTTATACGAAAACTACTTATATGATTTAGTTTTACCTTGGTAGGTAGGTACAGTCTGTTAATTAAATACTATTTACATTACAAGGTCTTAGGTTACCTACTGTAGGTACCGGCTCAGCCACCTCTTAGGCCTCATTTACGGAGACGCGGGGCGTCTCGCGTCGCGTGTGGCGTGGCGTCTCGCGGCGCGTCGGACGTTTTTTCTGTTTACGGTGGGGCGGCGCGTGAAGCGGCACGCATCATCGCACGCGTAAACACAAACTTATAGCAATATACGACCATGTTCATAGAGAAGCGAGACGGGAAGCGTGGCGGTGCCCGCCGCGGCGCCCGCGGCGAATCCTCTAGCGTGTAGCGAAGCACGCGGCGGGCATCGCGGCGGCGCACGCTCGCCCGCGCTCATGTTCCGTTGATGTAAACACTGGGCCACTTCTCACACAATTTTCGTAATCTGATTAATAGTTTCGAAGATTACCCCCTAGGCCCCCTACATATAACATCACAAATACCTCTATAAAATAAATCAAGATAACCATTGTCTCGTGCCGAAAACTTAAATTCGGGTTGTAAGTGAACAAATTCCCACGAAACCTGCTAAATATAATTATCTCCAGTTATAATAACTAATAATAATACGTACGATTAATTTAAATATAAAATTAGGATAAAAAATTCACAACAAAAAAAAACATTATATTTTACAACATATCATTTTAGTACTTATTGTTATTTTTTATGTGTCATAGATAAAAAAATATCAAATAATAGATAACACGCGTAACTTTTTACAGAGTAAGTAGTCCGATTTGAAAGATTCTTGTTTTATTCGGGAGGTCCTCGAAGTTGGTCCCATGTAAAATTTATTAACTTTTCGTGGTTTTTGAGTTAGCGTAAATAATACGTATTTTTTCCACTTAGTCTATGTGGATTATGTTTTTTTTTATTTTGCAGGTAGTGGATAGTGGTATTCGAATTTGTGGGGTAGGTACTTACCTACCACAACTAGAAAGTGAAAAATTTAAAAAAAATACAAAAAAGAAACAACCGACTACCAAAAAAAAATACTAAGTAAGTACCTACAATACAAAGTGAAATTCAGCTCAACTCAATGTATTTATTTCAATTAAACCAATTACAGGCACTTTTGAATGGAAAGATAACTTTAGGGTGATTGCGCTGTGGCAGCCCGCGAAATACAAAACTTGCCTTTTTTTGCAATTTGCAGGTCACTGTAAAGTTGTATGTCTTGTTCAGGATTTCGTAAATCAGACAACTTCGGAGGAAATCTAACTTAGAAAGATGTTTTGAACCATAAAAATCATGGTTCAAATCATGGTTTAAATACGTAGTTCTTATTGTCGCAAATCATATTTTGATCAAGATACAACCTGACATTGATCTGCAAATTGCAACAAAACGCAAGAAATTTTGTATTTCGCGGGCTACCTCAGCGCGCATCCCATCGCATCGCATTCATCGAAAGTCGGTGGCAAAAAACGATGAAATTAAATACAAAACCAAAGACACCGACTTCCGAAATTTAAGTAATTTTTCACTTGTTTATAGGTACCTAGTGTTTTTTTTGAAGTCAGTTGTTTTTCTTTTGTAAAAGTTTTATAAGGCACTAAGTATCCACATAATTTACAATTCATTATTTTATGTTACGTTTTTTTTTGTTGAATGGAACGCAAACTCGAAAGGAGTCGTCTTCGAAAATGCCGGAAGTGGCCTCAAAATCTATTCAAATAATATTTTCTTAGCAAACTGTTTGAATTCTCGCTGAGGTAAGTTAGTAAGAGCGATTTCTGTTTGAATAAAGTACAAAAAATAAACAAAGCAGTAGGTATCGTGAATTATGATGTCACATTATGGCCGCGACAATAACGGATGTTTGAACTGTAGCAAAAAATTGTGGGAGTTAATTGTTTTGAGCAACAAATAGTACCTACTAACCTTGGCTTGTATACTTTTCTTGGGTCTAAATTACTGCGCTTTATTGATTAAGAGAAGAAAAAAATCCCTATTACTTCTTGTCGATCCAGAGCTCGACCCCTAGGACGACCCACTGACCCTCGACCCCAAACAAAAGTGGATTCTGCAGACTCGATCATAAATCATAATCGGAGTAGGGACGTGCGCTAGTTGCGCGCGCTCAAGGCCATTATCGATAACAGAATCATTATGGTTATCACGTAAACATCAAATGGCTTTGGAGCATGGTCATGAAGTTATCCGCTTGCCGCCTTACCACTGTCAGTACAATCCAATCGAGTTGGTGTGGGCTCAAGTAAAAAATGAAGTTGCAACGAAAAACAAAACCTTCAAGATAGCTGATGTCGAGAAGTTACTCGATGAAGCCATTTCCAATGTATCCATTGAAAATTGGCAAAAATGTGTGGAACATGCAGAATTGCTGCAAGATGAAGACTTAAGAAAAGCACATTTATGCGAAGAGTTCATCATTCATGTGGATGATGATGACGATGACTCGGACGAAGAATTTTAATTTTCTATTTTTAGTTTTATAATAGGTTGGGGAAAAAGTTTCTTCGCATTTTTTAAGAAAATTCAAAACATTATTTACATTTATCTAAAGTATGTAGATACCATTTTGTTCGATAACTTTTTGCCATCTTGTAGGTAGGGTCATGATCCCATTGCTGTAGAAATTTTGGGACTTCTGATCAAAATACCGCGACAAGTGATTTTGGCAGTCCTCTCGTGATGTTAACCTGACACTGCCTAAAGAATTCTGAAGAGACCGAAACAGGTAGAAATCTGAAGGTGCAAGGTTAGGACTATACGGCGGATGCATTAACACCTCCCTGCCAAACTCTCTTAATTTTTGCTGAGTGGCTAAAGATGTGTGAGGTCTAGCGTTATCATGATGAAAAACCACACCCCTTCTGTTGATTAATTCCGGCCGCTTTCTCTTAACTTCTTACTTTCAGACTCTTACTAACAGAATCGATGGTCCTGCCTGGTGGTAACAGCTCATAATGAATAATGCCCTTCCAATCCCACCACACACACAGAATCACCTTGTTGTGAGTTAACCCGGGCTTCGCCACAGTATGTGAAGCCTGACCGGCCTTTGACCACGACCTTTTTCGCACGTTCTTGTCGGACGTGATCCACTTTTCATTACTAGTTATCAGCTTCTTCAAAAATGGTTCGGTTTCATTACGTCATAATAAAGAATCACAAATGAGTACACGGTTCCTTAGGTTTCTTTCAGTGAGCTCGTGAGGTACCCAAATATCGAGCTCTTTTGTGTACCCAGTTTTTTTCAAATGCGCCAAAACAGTTTTGTGGTCAATTCCCAGTTCTTCAGCTACGTCGTAACTACTGATATGCCGATCTTGCTCCACTTTTTCAAAAATGGCATCCATTTTATCCGTAATAGGGCGACCAGAGCGACGTGCATCTTTGACATCAAAATTTCCGGATGAAAACGCTTAAACCAAATTTGTGCTACTCTCACAGACACTGCACTGGATCCATAAACATCGCAAATTTTTTTCGCGGCTTGCGTTGCATTTTTACCTTTTTTGTAGTAAAATTTTAAAATGTATCGAATTTCTTCATTAGATTCACTCATCTTGACAGTACGAAAAACAAATGAAAATCTCACATTTTCCTAATTTGAATTTAGAATTATGTTCTTTAAAATTTAAACTTTCAATGATACCAAAACCAGCCAGATACAAATAGTATAGCCAAAGAGATTTTATTTTAAGTTCATACATACTATAATGCGAAAAGACTTTTTCCCCAACCTAATATATACGTTCTTTTGTTTATATATTTAATATGCTTTGTAGTAAATTTGGTAATAAAATAAAAAAAAATGTGTGTTTATTTCTATCACCCATTTATAAATATATAAAACTATCGGATATCACTCATCGACTGCAGTAATGCACAGGACTACGTGTGGGCGTGGCCTGCCCATAAGACCCGTGAGTGGGAAAGAGAGCGAAACACTCGAATGATTTATGACCGAGTCTGCAGCGAGATTTTAACAATACTATAGTCAGTAAAAATCTGACACGCTCTCCCGCTCTGCCCAGAGCGGGAGAAGTCATTTGACGATTTCCCACCCACAAAAAAAAAAAAAAGGCCTTGTGTGTGTGTCAATTTATGTAGGTACCTACTCTTAATGCGACAAAATTAATCTTTTCAGAAACATCTTACATTCTGCATCCGTGGTAGAAGTGAAGGTGCTGTTACCACTGATCAAGCTCATACAGATAGCTGTTGTAAGTCTGTACCGACTGGACATCAGTGCAGCGCTGTATCCAGCACATGCGAATGTACAGGGTAAGAAGTGTGATGCTTGGTTGGTTATTGAAGTGAACACTTCTTCACTTCACTTAAGCGTGTTCAGCGATTTTTGGTACATACCTACTTAGGGGAGAATCTTGAGTTCGCGTCACGTCACGGGCACGCTGTCAAGTTTCCACTTCTGTCGACAGTCCTCATGACTGATTTAACCTATAAAACCTCTGTGACAGACGGACAAAAAAGTGAAGTTAAAAAGGTTCCTTTTTTTTGATTTGGCACCTTTTACGGGATCATGAAAAAATTGTGAGGGGAGGTGTAGAACCCTTCCTAAGTTGGGGAAGATATATTTTTTTTTTTATATTCTAACCTATCTTTCGAATTTTCTTGTATTGACATCGATTTAAAAGTCAGAAGAGGTGAGGGGTGACGAATAAAATGAAAGGAGAAGCAGCATCCCCCGCCGCCCCCCTTGAACCAGACAAAGGATTTTCAAGGAAAAAAAAATAACCTATAAACCACATAATCCATGTTTTACAAAATAACAGCATTAACATTAACAGCAGCATAGGCAATAAGTAGATACAGTACAACACAACTTAGATATACTTAGCATCAACAAAATTCGTATAAACCGATCACGATCCGCACTGAGTGCGCCTTCAACATCACCAATCTTTATTACTGCTTTAGGCCAAAATGATCTTTACGCATACGCAATAACATACATTCGTAAAATTGAAATTACAACATCTAAGTTGTGTCGTACTGTAGATACTTACGCACAGATTAATACAGATGGGACACTCCGCAAAATCATTTAAATAAAAAGCAACTCTTGCTACGACACAATAAAGTGCAATTCAGGTCGCACAACGCTTCATTACCTACAGTTATACTCGCCTATAAGTTGTCTCTCTTTATATCGCGTAACTCTTATGCCTTCTGACCCGTTAGGGTTGTCTTCTTTTACGACGCGGCGCGTGAGTGAATATCGAACTAACTTGTGAGCCGGCCGGTGCGCGGCAGCCCACACTGAATTGACCCAGTGAGATGAGCCCGCCGCGTACTTGTAGCTTCATACCTAAACCGCGGAGTGTCCCATCTGTATTCATCTGTGACTTATGTGTAAAGAAATTCGCTGATGTGTCACCTTTGACTTGCACCATTATTATTATGATATTGGTTTAACAACATTTGAATAGATACCTATCTTTGTCTCTGTGAAGGTACAAAAAAGAATTTAAGTAGGTAGGTACCTACTTTGTGTAGGAATCTACACGTGTAATTCTACACTGTAGATTGAGTGGCCTGCATTAATAGACAATAAAAAAACCCGTTCAAGTGCGTGTCGGACCCACAATGAAGGGTTCCGTAGTTGGGATTAATTTATCCCAAGAACAAACTTAACATTGTAGTTGAAAAACATGTTCTCCCATACATTCCAACTATAAATGTAAGTTTGTAATCACAATATTGAGAGATTTACCATGTTATTTTTAGACCACAGACTTCTTATAGGTTTTCCTGTAATCTCTTTTCATGGTAAAGAACTAATTTCTGTATTTTTTTTTTTAATTTTAGTCTAATTAGTTTCGGAGATAAGGGGGGAATGCTCAATTTTCGTCTATTTTCTTAGATAACTTTAAAACAATTTATTTTAAAATTATGAAATAAATATATTTGAGACACTCATAGTAAGCCCTTTCATTTGATAGGTATATCACACGGTACAGTTTACAAAACTCTTATTTTTTCTTATTTGCCCCCCAAAAGTGACCCCCATATTCAAATTTCATTTATTTACTTTACCCGTCCGTGTTTGGGTCACAGAAATTCATATGTGCACCAAATTTCAACTTAATCGGTCCATTAGATTCGGAGCAAATTGGCTGTGACAGACGGACAGACAGAAAGACACACGAGTGATCCTATAAGGGTTCCGTTTTTTCCTTTTGAGGTACGGAACCCTAAAAACAGCTCACTAAACCGGAGAATCATGAAGTAATCAAGAATTTAAAAAGCAAGGCTAAGTTTAAGGTATTTTAATTCCATGGTCTGGTGATATGTAAAAGGCGAACTGGGAATAAGGATGTGACACAAAAGAGCGCAAGAAATGGAACCAAAATAAAAAAATTGTTTAAAATAAATTATGGTACTCTAAGGGTACTGTGAAAAAACTGGCTGAAAATATTTTCAGCCAGAGTTTTCAATTACATAATAGTGAAATAAATGGTTACGAAAAAGCCTCCAATTTATTTTGGTGAATAGATTAATTAGCACTACAAGCACAAATCACTAACCGCATTCGGCGCTAAACGAATTTAAAACATCGCTTTGTTTCTTTCAATACTGTGAAGTTCACAGAGGCAAAATTATGTTTTAAATATGTTTGGTGGTGGTGCTAAATGTATTTAGTGATTTGTAGTGATAGCGGGCCTAACATAATTAAGTACATTTTCAAAGACAAAAAAATCTTAAGCCGTGTCTATTCATGTTCCAGATGGTCAAACGTTTGACTTCATAATAGTGGGTGCGGGGTCAGCAGGATGCGTGTTAGGCAACAGACTGACAGAGATACCGAACTGGAATGTGCTGCTCATTGAGGCCGGGGACGACCCTCCAGGAGCTTCAAACGTAAGTCAGCTACTTATACAAGTTAAAAAAAAAAACCCGAGACATTATTACCCTCATTTCTAATTGCTACTCCATCATCAGACACTGATTGCTTGCATCTATCTATAATCTATTCATTGAGACCATTCCATTGAGCCCAAACACGATACCTCTGCTGTAAGTTGGGTATCCTGCAAATTCCAGGTGATTTAATGCTGCAGCATCCGTTCAAGGTTATATGTTATTCTACGAGGGGGGATCAAAAAGTAGTGAGAACGACAGTATGTCGTTCTCACTACTTGTGTACACGTGTGTTATCCGACAGTCAGAAACAAAATCGACTTGACATTTCGAAGATATAGTTGGACAAGTTTCAAGAAGATTCTGAAAACTTTTTGTCTCGTTTCGTAACAATGGACGAAACATGGGTCCATCATTTTGATCCCGAGACAAAACAGCAATCTTCGCAATGGAAACGGCCATCGTCACCGACCCCGAAGAAGTTTCGTGCCGTGGCATCGGCTGGCAAGGTTATGGCCTCAATATTTTGGGACTCAGAAGGGATATTGTTGATTGATTACCTGGAGCGTGGAACCACTATTACAGGCCAATATTATGCAGCTTTAATTCCTAAGTTGAGGAATGCCATCAAAGAGAAAAGGAGAGGGAAATTTCGAAGGGGCGTGCTGTTTCATCACGACAACGCACCCGCGCACCGGTCGGCAGTTGCGATGGCTGCCATTCAGCAAGCTGGCTTCGAATTGGTTGACCACCCCCCTTATTCACCAGATCTGGCGCCTAGCGATTTTTATCTGTTCCCCAAATTGAAAGAATACTTAAGGGGAAACAGGTACGAAGACGATAACGAGGTGATGGATGCCGTGGAGAGCTTTTTGCAGGACCAAGACAAAACTTTTTTTTTGAAAGGGATTGAAGTCTTGGAAAAGCGCTGGACTCGGTGTGTAGAGAGACTCGGAGACTATGTAGAAAAATAAATTATTAAGTTATCAATAGTCATTATAATCTATCTCATTCTCACTACTTTTTGATCCCCCCTCGTAATATCATTGAAGTAATAGAATACCAAATTTCGACTCGATCAGACATGCGGAAGATGCTCACAAGGCTCACATCTATTCGTCAACTAGTAAAGAGCTGATAGTCTTCAAGCGGCTGAATAGATTTTCTTCAATCATAATCCTAGCTAAGAACACTCTCAATCAAGTCACCTTTTTAAACAAAACAAAAAAAAACTAAATCGGTTCAGTCCTTTGGGAGCTACGATGTCCACATACAGATACACAGATGCACACGTTAAACTTTAACACCCTTCTGTTTCCGTCGGGGTTAAAAAGCGTTTTCAACTTACCGAATGTCCCAAGTCCTCAGAATCTTGTGCGATTCCGTGCAAGAATAGTCAGTTGCAGTATAGGTAGGTAAGTTTGTCCCGAAGATACATCAATCTTTTGCATGAGCATAGCAACGCCACAAACCATTAATTTCAGAATCCTGAAAATAAATCAAGGGCATTATTTTTGTCAAGTCATGAACCTTAGAAATATTTATTACCTATTATAATAGGTTGGGGAAAAAGTTTCTTCGTATTTTTTAAGATAATTCAAAACATTTTTTAATATACATTATTTACATTTATCTAAAGTATGTAGGTACCATTTTGTTCGATAACTTTTTGCCATCTTGTAGGTAGGGACATGATCCCATTGCTATAGGAATTTTGGGACTTCTGATCAAAATACCGCGACAAGTGGTTTTGGCAGTCTTCTCGTGATGTTAACCTGACACTGCCTAAAGAATTCTTAAGAGACCGAACCAGGTGGAAATCTGAAGGTGCAAGGTCAGGACTATACGGCGGATCCATTAACACCTCCCAGCCAAACTCTCTTAATTTTTGCTGAGTGGCTAAAGATGTGTGAGGTCTAGCGTTATCATGATGAAAAACCACACCCCTTCTGTTGATTAATTCCGGCCGCTTTCTCTCAACTTCTTGCTTTAATCTCATCAGTTGTTTGCAGTAGAGTTCAGAATCGATGGTCCTGCCTGGTGGTAACAGCTCATAATGAATAATGCCCTTCCAATCCCACCACACACACAGCATCACCTTGTTGCGAGTTAACCCGGGTTTCAACACAGTCTGTGAAGCCTGACCAGCCTTTGACCACGATCTTTTTCGCACGTTCTTGTCGTACGTGATCCACTTTTCATCACCAGTTATCAGCTTCTTCAAAAATGGTTCGGTTTCATTACGTCGTAATAAAGAATCACAAATGAGTACACGGTCCATTAGGTTTCTTTCAGTGAGCTCGTGAGGTACCCAAATATCGAGCTTTTTTGTGTACCCAGTTTTTTTCAAATGCGCCAAAACTGTTTTGTGGTCAATTCCCAGTTATTCAGCTACGTCGTAACTACTGATATGCCGATCTTGCTCCACTTATTCAAAAATGGCATCCATTTTATCCGTAATAGGGCGACCAGAGCGACGTGCATCTTTGACATCAAAATTTCCGGATTGAAAACGCTTAACCCAAATTTGTGCTACTCTCACAGACACTGCACTGGGTCCAGAAACATCGCAAATTTTTTTCGCGGCTTGCGATGCATTTTTACCTTTTTTGTAGTAAAATTTTAAAATATGTCGAATTTCTTCATTAGATTCACTCATCTTGACAGTACGAAAAACAAATGAAAATCACACATTTTCCTAATTTGAATTTGGAATTATGTTCTTTAAAATTTAAACTTTCAATGATACCAAAACCAGCTAGATTCAAATAGTATAGCCAAAGAGATTTTATTTTAAGTTCATACATACTACAATGCGAAAAGACTTTTTCCCCAACCTAATATTTGAATAAATAAAAATTCTGACTACGGCTATACAAAAGCCTATGTTATTTTATTACGATGTCTTGTTTAGATATATCTTCATTCCAGATGCCAGGATTATCAGCATTAGTAGCAGCCGCTCTACCCGACTGGAACTATTACACGGTCGACGATGGCTTCTCCAGCCAAGGGCTCAAGACCAAAAGCATCCAAAATCGAAGAGGTAAGATGCTTGGAGGTTCCAGCGGGGTCAACTTCATGTTCTATGTTAGAGGGAATAAGGTTGACTATGACAGCTGGGCCAAAGAAAACCACGGCTGGGATTGGGACAATGTGATCACATACTTCAAGAAAAGCGAGCGATTAAACGCCAAACGTATAATGAACAGCGAGTCAGCCGATCTACATAGTACCAAGGGATATTTAGGCATCACACAACCGAATTGGGAACATAAAACAAAAGACTACTTCAATGCTTTCAAAGAACATGGACACAAAATTCTTTTAGATTACAATGGTCATCAGCAGTTAGGATATGCGCCATCAAGTTTTACTGTTGATAAAAATATTAGACAGAACACAGCCAATGCTTTTCTAAGCCCGATAAAGGACAGAAAAAATCTGCATGTCCTTAAAAATACACTTGTCAGAAGAATTATATTGAACAAGGACAAAAGAGCGTTAGCAGTTGAAGTGAAACTTCCCGAAGGAGGTATTATAAAATTGAATGCAAATAATGAAGTAGTGCTATCTGCCGGGGCCATCAACACTCCACAGTTACTTATGCTGTCTGGCATCGGCCCTAAAGAACATCTAGAGGAAATGAACATAGATGTAGTATTAGATTCACCAAACGTCGGCCAAAATATGCAAGACCATCCCTTAATTCCTGTAATTCTTACTGGGAAGAGGTCTTCAATCTTAGAAAACATAGAGCCGTTAGGAAATCTTGATCGTTTTCCTATGCCAACGATTTTGGGATTTGTAGCTCTTAACAAATCTCAAAGCTATCCAGACTATCAGGTCACTGCTGTACCTACGCCTACAGCTGCAATTCTGCCTCCTCTACTATGTTCTGATACTTTTACAATAAAAGATAGATCTTGTATAGCTCTAGCCGATGCCACACAGCAGAGGGGAGCCTTTTTCAATCTCATAACACATCTGCACCCAGAATCTAGAGGCAGAATCAGGCTAAAAAGTTCAGACCCTGAAGACAGTCCTCTCATCTATTCTGGTTACTTCAGCCAAAAAGACGATTTGGAGAACTTTGCAAAGTACGTAGAAGATTATGTAAGTGTGGTAAACACAACATATTTTAGGGACATGAAGTCTGAAATCGTAGATATGAAAGTCAGTCAATGTGAAGGCTTAGATTTTGGCAGTCATGATTACTGGAAATGTTACATTTTGAATTTGGCGAGTACTCAGTACCATGCGATAGGTACTTGCGCGATGGGGGTGGAAGGTAAGGGTGTGGTGGATGAGAGGTTGAGACTAAGAGGGGTGGCAGGACTCAGGGTTGTGGATGCAAGTATAATGCCATCCATCACCAGTGGGAATATAAACGCACCGGTCATTATGATTGCGGAGAAAGCCGCTGACATGATCAAAATTGACCATGGAATGCAACTGTCTAATAACTAACTAACTGGGTGTGTGCAACTGCAATTTTAAGTAATTTGACGGTGAACTGAATTTATCATGTATTCTGTGATATAACGACAAATTGTTCGTCTCAAAATGTTTGTGTAGTCTAGAGTGCAAATAGGAAAAAAGCTATTTGGAAAAAGTACAAAAGGGAGTGTTGGGAGTGTAGTGTAAAGTGACTGGAATGTCCGAAAATCTAATTACTACATTAATAAATATTTAATACGAAATTGTTTGTTTTCATTAGAAATATGTAGAAATTCAACACAATTGTAAATATTTGGAGACTGTTTTAACACAAGGTGTTTGTACTCACATCATCAGTACAGCCGAAAGACGTCCACTGCTAAACATAGGCCTCCCCCAAGTATCACCACTTCGACCAGTTCTGCGCTTCTCGCATCCAGCGGATTCCTGCGGCCTTTACAAGGTCGTCGGCCCATCTTGTGAGAGGCCTTCCAACGCTACGTCTTCCCGGTACGCGGTCGCCACTTCAGAAACATTCGGCCCCATCGACCATCTGTTCTGCGAGGAATTTGCCCTACCCACTGCCACTTAGGTTTGGCAATCTTACTTAGTTTACCTAGGTTCTCCTACGGATCTGTTCATTTCTGATTCGATCACGAAGAGAAACTCCAAACTCCCTCTCCATTATTACCCTTTGGGCGACTTTCTGCCTTCTAATGAGGCCCATTGTGAGTGACCACGCTTCGCTTGTACAGAGGCCAGCACATCAAGCTACCAAAATCTGTCGAATTTCTTTGATAGATTTTCAACTTTACCACAAAGAAATAAGGTTTATATTCAATTGGGAAAATTTGACAGATTGGGGTAGCTTGATGTGCTAGCCTCTGTACTACAACTTAAATAGTGCAATAAAAGATATAATTTACTCCCATCATCCTCTTCCACATTTATTTCTTTATTTGAATGCCTTACAACAATTATAACTTTAACTCAACAGCAATTCTGATTTTCTCAAGATGGCTCCTCTCAAATTTATAAAGAACAAACAAGTTATTGATGTTCAGGCACCAACATCCGGCCTAGAATATGAATATCCGTCCGCATTCTTTGCTAAAAAAACTAAACCTCAATTGGTTATAAAGTCCATATACAAGACATTAGAAGCAGCGAAGTCAGCCTTTGTAAATAGCCTAAGAGATTCTAAACCGGATTTAGATGCAGGTAAAGAATTTACCTATTTGTATCTCAAGGATCTTAAAATGACAAATCAAGCGGACTGGATTTCTTATGGGGTAGAAATTTCACGACAGGGAGTAGATATCAGTGTATGGGATTTATTTGATTTAGACTTAAGGCAAGCTAATGCCCCTCCAGGATCGGTTGTTGTAGCAGAAAGAACTGGAACCGATATCAGCATTCTTGTGTTATTTTGTAGTATATACAGGATGGGGAGTATATATGACATTAACTACCAGGGACAGGTATCCAACCGAATCATGGGTCAAGCTGTAGGATTACCTGAAGATGTACCTCATCCTGATGCTCTAATTGCTTTAGTGGGTCACTGGCTTACCGATATCTACTACCTGAGGATGATAGCAGGGATAGACATGTTCTTACATCGGTTCCCTAAATCCCCTTTTGCCTCCGCTAGGATTGGAACTATCTCTGCTCGTTACAAGGATTGTGCATCTCTGCTGTCTATTCGGTTCTTCCTCCATATAATAGGATCGGAAAATTTAGACGATGTCCCAGCATGGGTCACTTATGAGCCAATCGCCTT
Organism: Cosmia pyralina; assembly: GCA_946251885.1. Classification (NCBI taxonomy): domain Eukaryota; kingdom Metazoa; phylum Arthropoda; class Insecta; order Lepidoptera; family Noctuidae; genus Cosmia; species Cosmia pyralina. The sequence goes on along the minus strand of OX276346.1, from coordinate 3,088,527 downwards.
GAACCTCATCAGGATGAGCAGACTGGGAGAAGAAGCATCGAACGGAGATTCTTACTTCCCGTATCAATCTGACCTAGGCTTAGTTCGGAAGTCAGCCTACTCCACAGTTGTTAACCCGTCGTACTTCTTCTTTGTACACGGGATAGGCGCGTTGTTGGGACTGGAGAGGTCCAAGAATGCTCGCATGACACTAGAATACGGGGTATCAGGCACAGTGTCCAACGTCTTCCTTGTGGCCTACATACACAAAAGAAACCACACACAGGCATTGCAATTCACCCACACGGGTGATGCAATTGTCGTTGAAGGGGAAAACCAAGACACGGAAAATGACGGGTTGACGCTCAGGAGCAATTCACCAACAAAATGGGCAAAATTCATGGCATCCAGGGAATGGAGGTTAACCGAATTCATGAAAGAAACGATCAAACGAATGCAGGCGGAGTTGATAGAAGGGGAGACTAGGCCTGGGTCAATCGGGGAGTTCCTCTCGAAACACAGCATAGACTGACTTGGTTTTTCTTTCCCCTTTATTTTTTTAAGTTTTTTTTGACATGCTGTAATTAATTGAAGATTGTATGATTGAAAATTGTGACGAGGTTAGTGACTTACTGATTATTTAGTTGTAAGGTACAATATGAGTACATTGTTATTTTTTTATTTTTGACTAGAATTCCAGCTTTGACTTTTTAATTATAACCTTCTATTCCCTTATTGATATGAAACTAACATTTAACGTAAAAATATTTAACATCGTTTATACAGGTTATTTACAAAAGTTGTACAAATAAAATATAAAATATAATCACGAAGGCTTACATATAATCACGTTATCTAAATATAAATTAGTTTTATAATGAAACTATGAATCCGAATCTAAGCTCTCGCTTCGGCCTTACGAAGATTACAAACAATCGCCGCACTTTTGGACTTAAAGTGTAAGCACGCACGACGCACAAAAAATCTGTACACCCAATGTAAATATAGCTAATCTAATTTAAAAAAATTGCGCACTGTGTTTTCGATGGGATTTCTCATCAACCAAAACGACGAACTGCCATACAAATTTTCATTCCCTATTTGGTTAAATATGGATTTTCTGAAAATCCATATTTTGGGCGCACAATTTTCAATTAGACGATCTAATACGCCTTGCAGACTTTTACTGACATTTTGTGCGTCGTGTTTGGATTGCGTTGTTGAAATGGAGATGAGTGAAGCATAACATAACACTGTACAAGATGTAACAGAAAAGACACAAATAGCAGTCCAATACATTTTGTGGAAGCATATACCTTGGTGTCTCATCAAATACATAATACTTGAGCACGCGTGATGTGATGCCTCAACAAATACGATGATCTATTAGTTAACGCCTAAAATTACTGATTTCCATCCGAAAAACCATTACAAGATATAGATATTACCTTATACATAGGTATTAAATGGCTGACACTGGTTCTCTTCTTGGCTTTAAATTAAGGGATGAAATAACTTTTTTGTATTGTATAAACACAAAGTTGAATAGAATATTCAGTCGGCAAATTTTATTTATCAATGTATAAAAAATATATGGAATAATGACCAAAGATTTAAGTGTATTCATTCACTCCGACAACTGCGTATTTGTGTTCCTTTCATTGACTCCTGCTGTACGGTTTACGTACAGGCTAGTAAGTTGCTGACGCCGCCGCGCCGCGACCTACTTTCCTTAATTCATTTTATATACTTTTATTATACTGAACGTTAGTTGACCATTAGCTACCTTAGCGACAATACCGCGGATTAGCATCCAACATCATTTTGTAACTTCACATTAAACTACTTGGGATCGTGAAGTCTGTGGTTTTCGTCAACTCACCTCACTGCAACTTGACCACTCTGAACCGTACATAAAAGTGGTCCTTCGAGCCGGATTTAAAGTGTGCAGAGTGTCTCTATTACTATAACGTTAGCGAATCGGTCTAGTTGGTCTCCCACAAGCGGGTCGCCCCAGCTGGATTGAGAAGGCGCACATAGCGTTAGTAGAGTGCAAACACACTTATCCACAACTATCTGCGAACTAGTACCATTGGTGACACAACTCTGTTCTACCAACGGTCGAAGCTGTAACTAACAACAATGGTTCAGGGGGTTGCAGAACTGATAAGCCGTCAAGAAACTATCTTCCGAGACTTGAAGCTTATCTGCACCAACTACAAGAAGGACAGTCCAACCAGGAAGAACTTGGCGTACCTGGAGGAGCGTCTTTCTCGGCTGAACAACAACTGGGAGACACTAATGTCTCGCTGATGGTGGTGCGTGTTGGATCATTTAGCCAATCCATGCGTCAGGTTCGTGAATAAGCGCTGTCAGTGAAGGCTGGGCATACCTTAGCGGTCAGGGCTTATTTTAATTTAATTTAAATATTTGAATTGTTTTTTTTTTTTAAGGACGCTTTTAACGTTCTGCATCGTTCTCACATATGAAATTTCAACATGAATGATGTAACCATTATTTTGTAACCATATCTTGATTTAAAAGAGTGTCCGTGGAGTTTCTTGCCCGTTCTTCTCCATAGGTACCTACTATGCTTTGGAATGGGCGCCTAGCTTCATCTTTCTGACTGACCGACCCCTTGACAATTCAAAAGTGCCTGTAATTGGTTTAATTGAAATAAATGCTTTGAGTTTGAGTTTGAGTTTGAGTTTGAGAAGTTTGTTCACAACCATCAACTACTGGAAGAGTCTGGATCAACAGACCTCCAATACTTCAACGACGACATTTTCAGCAGCACGAAGAAGATGTATGAAGAAGTGCTGCAAGACATGCTGAAACGTAAAGCGGAACTACCGTCTGCATCTACTAGTAAGACGGAACAACCACCTGCGACGCCTAAGCAAGGTAGGGAACAATCGAAATTTACTTTCGACGATATCAAATTCCACATACCTCCTCGAGGAACAAGCGAGTCGACGGAAAAGCAACAAGATCTTTTGCGTCAACAATACTGCAACTTTAGAGCGTTCGAACGCACTGTGGAGAAGATAAACATAGCATTGACCGTGCCCATGGAAAAATGGGAATTAGAAGACAACTTAAGCACCCTGAAAACTAAATGGGAGCATATAGAAAAGGCAAATTGGGAACTAGACTACATACAACAAGATGAGGACTCAATTTATCAACAGAAATACAGCACAGCAGAAAACCTGTATGATGACCTGAAAAGGAAACTACAACACAACATCTGGAACAATGCACATTATGAGAAATCTACGCCAAGAATTCAAATACCGGATTTTCATGGCAACTATAATCAGTGGTTGACCTTTAGAGACCTCTACCTCGAAAGTGTACACAACAATCCGACACTTTCGAAGGCTCAAAAAATGCAACACTTGAAAACAAAACTAAAGGGTGAGGCGGAGAAACTGGTTCAGCATCTTGGCATCAGTGCTGAGAACTACGCATCGTGCTGGGAGATGCTGTCCCACCGCTACGATAACAAACGGCTGTTATTTACATCATACATGAACACGCTCCTGAATCAACCTAGTGTTCAGCAACCAACCGCTGCAAGCATACGGAAGCTTCACGACGTCATGATGGAGTGCTTGAACGGGCTCAAAAACATCGGGCTAGACACCACCAATTGGGATCCGATCGTGGTTCACCTATTGGTTCAAAAACTAGATAGCGTTACGTATAACGAATATGTAAAGGAGATCAAGCATCCCAGGGAATTTCCCGACCTGGAAGAATTCGCCGAGTTTTTAGAATCAAAATTCATGTCACTGGAAGCTCTGCAGGGAAATAGCAAAAAACCATCGTCATCAAACAAACCATGGAAATCGGAAAAGCAGCCTCATAAAGGATCAGAAAACCGAAATAACAACTACAAGAATAAAACGCAGGGGTCATCGTACTTTAACAAGTCACAAAACTCACCAAAAGCCTTCTTCACGACAGCAAAAACATGCCCAATATGCAAAACTAATCACGTTTTGATGAATTGCGAACAATTCCTGGCTATGAACGCAAACAAGCGCCATGACGCAATTCGCAACTTGCATATTTGCAAAAACTGCCTATTCAGCCACGGAGAAAAACAATGCAAATCACGAAAGACGTGTAAATTGTGTCATAAGGCACACCACACACTTATGCATGAAGCTGAAACCGAACTATCTAGCGACAAACATGCAACAAGGGAGGAAAACTTATCGTCAACCCCTTCGACTTCCTATGGGGTTAACAACATAACGAACGAAGAAAAGGAAGTGTTATTGACAACTGCACTTCTGAAAGTCAGAACAATTGATGGAAACTTCATCAACTTGAGAGGTCTACTTGACCAAGGCTCCCAAGTGAGCCTAATAACGGAAAACGCTGCACAGCGTCTCCGACTACAGCGACATAAAGTGAGCGCTGTCGTATCGGGTGTAGGAACCCTTAGCGGCAACTGCAAAGGGGCAATGAACTTAGAATGCCAGTCAATACATTCAGACTACAAATTCAACTTTGAAGCATTAATTATGAAAAAACTCATAAGCAACTTACCTACCGCATCGTTTTCAATCAACAACTGGGACTATTTGGAAAACTTAAAACTAGCGGATCCACGGTTCAACCTGTCAGGCCCGATCGATCTGCTCTTGGGCGCGGACATCTACTCAGAACTTATACTAAACGGCGTCATCAGGAGTGATAGCAGATACCCAGTAGCTCAACAAACCAAAGTGGGCTGGATTCTATGCGGGAATGTAAAGACATTCAACTGCTTGGTGACACTGAACGATTTCGAGAACATGGCAAGATTTTGGGAAACCGAGGAAATTCCAGACAAGTCAGTATCAACTAGTGAGGAACAACACTGCGAGGAATATTACAACGCAACTACCACAAGATTGACGAAAGGACAATATGTGGTACAAATGCCTATGAAGCCAAACTTCGAAACAAACTTAAAAAATGCAAGGTCACAAGCATTAGCACAGTTCCTTCAACTGGAAAGGAAAATGCTAAAAAACAAAGAACTCGGTTACGAGTACAGGAGTTTTATGAACGAATACATCGCTATGGGACACATGAAACCTGTCACAGGAGGAAGCAGGGGCCAAGTCTACCTACCTCACCATGGCGTGCTGAGAGTTGAATCCACTACAACAAAACTAAGAGTAGTGTTCAACGCGTCGTACAAGACAAAGGGAGACAGCAGTCTCAACGATCAAATGTACTGCGGTCCGAACTTACAAAAGGATATACTGACACTACTAATTAACTGGAGAACATACAGATACGTCTTTACGGCAGATGTAGAAAAACTTTATCGGTTTATCTGGCTGAGCGAAAAACAACAACATCTACAAACTATAATCTGGCGATCTTCCCCTAACGAACCTCTACAAGATTGGCAGTTGGGCACAGTAACTTACGGAATGAAAAGTGCACCTTATCTGGCAATGCGAACTCTACATAAACTCGCAGAAGATGAAAAACTTACCTATCCGGAAGCTGGAAACGTCCTGAAAAACTATTTCTACATGGACGATTTGGTGTACGGGCAGGATACTATTGAGGCATCGAAAACACTGGTTACACAGCTAATTGAGTTGATGAAAAAAGGAGGATTTAACTTGAGAAAATGGAAAACAAACGAACCGATTATCTTGGAAGACTTGCGAGATGATCAAAAGAGCCGCAATACAAACATCGACTTTAGCCCAGAACAAACAACAAACTCAAAGATGCTGGGCATGAGGTGGAATCAAGACAACGATAGCTTCACATACCAATGGGATCTACCAATCAAGAAAAATCTGTCAAAACGCGCACTACTGAGCGAAATAAGCAAACTATACCACCCACTTGGATTATTATCGCCACTTACAATAAAAACCAAACTTCTGTTCCAAAAAATCTGGATAAGCAAAATCAACTGGGATGAACGCTTACCCGATGATCTCGCTACGGAATGGGAAACTATCAGAAAAGATATCCCGTTACTAAACAAACTTTCAATACCACGATGGTTACAATGTCAAGAAAACGACCTAGAGATACACGGGTTTTGCGACGCAAGCGAAAAAGCTTACGCGTGCGTCATTTATAGCCAAGTGAAAAATCAAGGCGGCGAATACATGCCTACACTAATTACGGCAAAAACAAAGGTTGCACCAATCAGCAATAAGATAACAGTACCTAGAATGGAACTTTGCGGGGCCGTTTTACTAGCCAAACTGCTAGAAAAGGTACAAAACACTCTCTGCAATAAAAACCTACATATAAGGTGCTGGAGCGACTCCAAGGTCGTTTTGGCCTGGTTGCAGGGCGATATAAACCGATGGGAGAAATATGTTGCTAACAGAGTGAAACAAATAAACAGCATTATTTCGGCAAACTGCTGGAACTATGTGAAGTCAGAAGAAAATCCTGCTGACTGTGCAACTCGAGGGCTAACACCTTTTCAACTCCTTGATTTTAAACTTTGGTGGAACGGACCAGATTGGTTAAAAACAAGCATGCCAAAGATACATCAAGACAATCGCCTGACCTACACAACAAATACTGAGTTGCAAGAAATAAACTGCTGCGCAGTCACATACAATAAATGTGAAATAATTAATACATTACTGAATAAATACAGTAATTATAAACGCGTAATACGAGTACTCGGATGGATTTTACGACTGAGCAACATTCGTAAGCAAAAACGCACACTAAACTCAACCAATAAATTAGCCGACTGCGGTAACAAAATGGTGGTTATGTGTTTATCACCACAAGAAATTATGGGAGCGACAGAATTGATTATCAAGAACGTTCAAAAGGAAAACTATGGCGACGAAATTGAATGTTTAAAGAAAAATCGACCAATATCAACAAAAAGCAACTTGCTGAAGTTGACCCCATTTCTTGACGACAATGGAATACTGCGCGTGAAGGGGCGACTAGGCTACTCAACGTTATCTCCCGAAGCTAAACATCCAATTATTCTTCCGGCTACAGGAAGATTAACGGAGCTTATTATTCAAGAAGCTCATCGCGACACTCTCCACGGAGGCGCCCGGCTCACATTGGCTCATGTACGTCAAAAATTTTGGGTCATTGGAGGCAGCAGAACAGTCAAGAAGGAGCTACGACAGTGCGTCCGATGTCATCGTTTCAAACCAAACCGAAACGTCCAACTGATGGCAGACTTGCCTAAGGAGCGTGTAACTCCATCAAGACCGTTCACAAACACGGGTGTCGACTATACCGGACATGTAGATGTGAAAATCAACAAAGGAAGAGGGGTCAAAACTTGCAAGGCTTACATAGCAATATTCATATGCATGGTGACCAAAGCTGTGCATTTGGAATTGGTGTCAGACCTAACTACGCAAACGTTCCTCGCCGCATTTAAAAGAATGTGTGCCCGCAGGGGTACACCCAAACACGTATTCTCCGACAACGGAACGAATTTTGTGGGGGCAGCAAAACTACTTCGACAGGAATTTGAACAACACAACACATTTAAGACTTCTGAATTCTTCAATGAGATGAGCCACTTACAAATTAAGTGGCATTTCAATGCACCACTTTGGCCAACAGCTGGAGGCCTGTGGGAGGCTGCCGTCAAAGCCATGAAATATCACTTACATCGAGTACTGGGGGAACAGAAACTCACTTTCGAACAATTCACCACTTTACTAAATCAAATTGAAGCCTGTCTCAACTCTCGTCCGCTGTGCCCATTAACAGAAGATGTCGAAGACCTGGAATATCTAACTCCCGGTCACTTCCTCATCGGCGGCCCTCTATTGTCACTACCACAAGAAGAGCAAGATTTTGCGGAGCACGATCTAAGAAACAGATGGAAGCTCGTCGAACAAATGAACGTGCACATCTGGAAGCGCTGGTCGAACGAATATCTACATCAACTGCAAATCCGAAGCAAATGGCAGCACCCAAAAGAAAACCTGAAACAAGGAAGCCTAGTATTAGTAAAAGATGAACACTTACCTCCTGGCCGCTGGGCTATAGGAAGAGTCCAGGAACTACATCCAGGCGCCGATGGTCGAGTACGGGTTGTTACCTTGAAAACTAGCAAAGGGTCACTTAAACGACCAATAACGAAGCTTTCACCATTACCGATGAAACTCGAAGAACCAAGAGAAGAGGAAGAGAAAGCGACACCTACTCCGGAAACTAAAAAACGGGGAGGCACAACCAAAATCAAGAACAATTGGCAATCACTCGTTCTGCTATCCATACTAACAATGATGGGATTTGCACAATCAGCGCCAACGAATAACTTGAAGGTTACACCTATACCGAGCGATCATCCGATTTACTTCGATGAAGCGGGGAAAATACAGCTGATACATGACGAATGGACACTATTGGTTTACTATAACTTAACGTCATACTGGCAAGCAACTGATCGGATCAATGATTATGTGAACCAAATAGATAAACTATGCCAAAGGATATCACATGAGTACACCCCTTGCGAAACAATTGTCGGCCACCTACGTCATGAACTGAGCCACCTAGCCGACTACAACTCTATGCTGCTCACTCAACACTCAAGACCAAAACGAGGTTACTTTGACGGAGTTGGGAAATTAGCAAGAACTCTTTTCGGGGTACTCGACGCAGACTTTGCCGAAAAGTACGAAAGAGACATACAGAATCTACAATCAAATGACGAATACCTACTACAACTTATGAAAAACCAAACATTAATTGTAGAGGCTGAAAACAACATTATAAAAAGAAACACTGCCTTCATGGATAAACAATTCGAAACATTGCGCATCTACATGAACCAAACTTGCAGCGAAATCACAAAAATAGCAAACAAAGCGCAAATGCTATTCACGATGAACGACATAAATTCCGCTGCCGTGACGTCAACTCTAATTATAAATGATTTAAATCGAATATTGGAAATGCTGATAAATGCTCTCGCCAATATTAATAGAGGACATCTAGATACACATCTATTTCCACCATACCAACTGATCGAACAGCTAAACATAATATCCGGAAGGTTACCACAGGGATTGTCGTTACCGGTAAATGACATTCAAAGGGATTTGAAAAATATCTATGACCTCATCCATGTGAAAGCTCGAATTACAAACAACTATATGCTATTTGAAATACACATCCCGTTGCTGAGCGATGAAGACTACAAGATATATCGAGTCATACCAATACCGTTCCTTAGACAAGGACGTTTAAAACTCGTACAACCAAGCACAAGCTTCATCGCAATTAACTTAGTAAAGAACTCTTACATAACAATGGAAGACCAAGACATGCGCCAATGTACTTCATACGGAGAAGATTAATTCATTTGTGTCGCACTTAGCCCTGTCTACAACATGCACGATAAAGACGCCCCGTGTGAGGCCCAAGTCTTCAACCAACAAGAGTCTTTATCATGCGTCCTCAATGACGTAACATGCAAAGAAATCTGGACAAAACTTCACAAATCGAACATGTGGCTATTTACATTGTGCGGAAAACAGCTGATGCGCGTCATATGTAACGATCAAGTTACGCCAACGGTCATTGACGGGACTGGAGTGATTTCTTTGAAATCGAAGTGCATACTGCAGAAAAAGGACGCCACAATATTTACACACAATCAGCTGGGAAGCAGTTACAACATGGAACCAGAGATAGAAATACCAACCATAAATTCAACAATTAACAACATCTTTGACCTCGGCTGGAAGAATGCAAAATTAAATTTATTAGAACAAGAAACGCCAACTGCAGTAGAAATAAGAAAAATAGACCAGCAGTTGGAATTCCAGAAAAACAGAGAAATATTACCGAAGGCGTCTGACATGTCAAGTCACGACATCTATCTCTACTCGGTTACATCGTTGTTGTTGGGAGGAATCGCTGTGCTTGCCCTCTATATCATCATTAAACGATGGTGGAAAACAAAGAAAGGCGTCAAAACACTCCCTGCCAAAACAGGAGTGACACCTACAGGAAGGGATAACTTTGGAGGGGACATCGAGCTACAAGAAATACATTCGACAGCAGCGGAGCCCGTCTACAGCGAAGCAAGACAGTCGAAGAAAGCATTTCACTTTGACGATTTAAATTGAGTACTTTTACACATTTACTGTTTTTTACTATTTAACTTTAACTAATTACTTTACATGAATTGTTTACTTTTACACTTATTTTTAAATTACTATTTGTAATGGATGCTCATCCCACTTTTCCCTCGGGAGCATGTACGGTTTACGTACAGGCTAGTAAGTTGCTGACGCCGCCGCGCCGCGACCTACTTTCCTTAATTCATTTTATATACTTTTATTATACTGAACGTTAGTTGACCATTAGCTACCTTAGCGACAATACCGCGGATTAGCATCCAACATCATTTTGTAACTTTACATTAAACTACTTGGGATCGTGAAGTCTGTGGTTTTCGTCAACTCACCTCACTGCAACTTGACCACTCTGAACCGTACACCTGCTCTCAAATACCTTCGCATCTAGCGTTGTGCAGCGTAAACATTCGTTGAACGCCTACGCTAAAGATGCCTCATATTATAATTTATATTTGCATGACCCATAATCCTCTAAACCGTAATACTTGCCATCACACTTAACTGATAGTCGTGCGATAATTTAAAAAGTAAAAACCTGAGGATACTCAACTAAAAAACTAACAATCTAAGGTTCTTAAATTAAAAGTGATACTAAAATCAATAAGTTAAGGACTTAAAACTAAAATAGTACTAGTAAGTATCTGATTTAGATGGACTTTACTAAACTAATAAACGAAAAATATAGGAGGGTTGTTTTAAATAAGTGTAATCATAGGTAACTTTCGGCTTTCTTCGAGATTCAAAATGGTGTCTATACAACTTTTTAGATATTTGCAAATTAGACGAAATCGTGATTATGTGAAAGGCACATTTTAAAGACAAAATGTCATTTATGTAATTTCATGATAAAATATGACATGACATGTTACGATCTTCAAGAAAATTACAAAAATAATACATTTATATAAATATTCGCTTACCTATGTGAATATTCAAAGAAAGTTCATAAAAGAATCCATTGCTAACTATATTGGAAATGTTAATATTTTATTGAAACATTTTATTCTTATTCTAATTGTCTAATAAAGGCTTAACAATAAAAATAAATAAACTTGTTTTAATTATTCAGTTATTAGAACCAACTTTGGTGGTCACGTACAGTTACATAAACGAGAAAGTTTACTGTTAAACAAGCTTATAAAAAGTTCATTATGATACAGCACGCGTCACACAGAAGGCAAGAAGATAATCGCGTAAGTATAAAGAATGGCGATTAGGTCATTTTAGGAGTTGAAATTTTTCGTCGTTATTTAAAAAAAAAATTGCTGTTCCATACATTTTGACCGTGTAGGTATTGCACTTTTGTAGGAAACAGCCGACTTTTTTTTTTAATAACCGATGAAAAATTTCAACACAGGGAGGTCCAGAATCATGTACTGAATACGTGGTTTAATGCGATAACCTAATCGCCACTCTATAAGTCTGGGTGTATCTGGGACGCGTGATTACAAAAGCCTGTTGATTTCGGCCAAGTACTTGGCCCAACCACTTGGGCTTTTAAAGTAGACACGCTCCCTTTAATCCCCAGAGCGTTTGGGCCAACTTTCTCGCCCAAACCAACAGGCTATTGTAGATCAATCGGTTTACTCCAACTACAAAAGCCCGAGTGACTCCGCCAGCGTATGTTTGTCTCTAATAGGGAATTATAGGTGCAGGTATGCTTACTCTAAAACCCAGAGCGTTTCGCAAGAGATAAAGCCAACCAACCTCTATAAAACGAGTTCAAAGAGGTATAAATGGGGGAAATCGAATTCAGTCTGGACGCCCTTCTAATGAGAACCCACCCGTGTCCCTTCAGTTGTCTGTGCCAGGGCCACGGTATCTCTTTCGAACAACCCGCGACCTCGGCGGCAATACATAAGTTGTATTGATTCAGGACAGCATAGACTAAAAAAGTGAAAACTAAAATAAGTAATTTTAAATTGATGTCTTACATTAAATTTATAAACCTGCAGAAATGTTTGTTTTGTTTTCTTTCAATAAAACTTCCCACTCCACCACCGTCTACACCTGCCTCTCAGGGTTTTGTAGTTGTAGTATTAAAACGCCGACTTTAATTGCCTGTTGATTTCGGCCCCTTGACTGGCCGAAACGCTCTGGGGATTAAAGTGAGGGTGTCTACTTTAAAAGCCCGAGTGGTTGGGCCAAGTACCTGGCCGAAATCAACAGGCTTTCGTAATCACGCGTCTGGGACCATTTTGGTCCCCCCAAGGTAGCATATCTTAGCATCTATAGATCTGGCCTTTTGTACAAAGTGCGCTTTAGGCCTCTTGTTCACACACATTTTTATAGCCGTAAACATCTACATCTTTATTTATAAACGCGGAGTTAAGTTACATCCAGTATTATCCAGATTGGACATATATTTTTAGTTTGGCATAAAACTCCGCGTTTATTAAAAAAAGTAAGTTTTAAAACTAAAACCCGACATATTCTCATGTGAAATTTATAAAAAACAGACAAATTAAAAATCCGGAGCCACACGTCATGTTGTCATGTTATCTTAAGAGCGTTGATCGCGCGCGGGCTGAACAACATCGCATTTATAGAAGTTTTCCGTGATTATTTCATTAAATTTAAATCAAAGGACAATTTCCTCTGACAAATTCTTAGATCGTTGGTATTTATAAGTATGTATGCTATTTTCTGTCAGTTAGTTTGGTAATTACTCTTAGAAAATAGGAATAAATGATAATATGTAATTTTTTAAGAGTAAATTCCAAAATAACCGTCAAAAAATAGCATGCATACGTATAAATACCAACGATCTAAGAATTTGTCCGAGGAAATTGTCCTTTGATTTAAATTTAATTAAATAATCACGGACAACCTCTAGAAATGCGACGTTGCCAACCCGCGCGCGATCAACGCTCTTAAAGTGAATGCGCAAATGTAACCCGCGAAATTCTAAATTTCTTACATTTTTTGCAATTTTCAGGTCATTATCAGGTTTTATCTTGATCAAAATATGATTCGGGACTATAACAAATATGTATTTACATAACCATAAGAATTATCAATACACCTCTCGAAGTTAGATTAATTCTCCTTTGATCTGATTTCCGAAAAAAGATCTTGCGATCTAGATCCCAGAGTCGCGAATCATATTTTGATCAAGATACAACCTGACACTGATCTGCAAATTGCAAAAAAACGCAATAAAATTGGAATTTCGCGGACTACCACTGCGGATCCACCTTAATTAACATCCGCGTGAATTAACATGTCTTAAAACAAAGTTAGTAATTAACCAAGTTTAGTTATTTTTATTGTTAAGACAAAATATACAGTCTAGCTACCATAGAGGTAATAGGTAGGCAAGCTACAGCCATAACTAGACTTGTTGTGTCTCGAAGAGAGAAAGAGATAGAAGACATATTTATTAATATTAATTCGTCATCCGTCTCTTTCTATCACCGTTACAATGGCACTGATTCTGCTGTTAACCATCTAAACTACTATTGCTATCTTTTTCTCGAAAATAAAACTAGAAAGAGATGTCAATAAATAAGAGCTGAAAAATTAGGTCCAACTAATACTTCTATCAAGGGGAGAGACCAGATAAGAATAGACTAGAATACTTCAAAAAGAACACACCAAATGAAAAAAAAAAAGTCAGGAGGTGTGGAACACCCGGTCGGAACGAAGTTCCTTTCGCTGTAAATTATGTATTAAGGACGCTGTTAAAATGTCGATTGTACACCATGTGTACAGATAACAATAGAATTTCAATTGTGTCTGCTAATTGGCGCGCGACGGGTTAAGAATGCAAAGCATTTTATTTAATAAACATACTTTTGTGTAAAAAAGTAATGATTTGACTACCCATTTGTAACAGCGTCCTTAATATAGAGCCATCTAGTATGGTCTCAAGTTTCAAGTAGTTTAGATTGATAAAAACAATACTTGCATAATCTGCCTATAATGTTCGCACTGCTGGGACACAGGCCTCCTCTCGGTGTGAGGGAGTGGGCTGTAACCCTCCACGCGGGCTGGGTGCGGGTTGTCTATCACGTCTTCAATTTTTTTTAGTTCTAGGAGATGCCGGTTTCCTCACGATGTTTTCCTTCGCCGTTTTGAGAGCAGTGGTGATGAAATAATTTACACAAAGCAAAGCGCCTGTCTGTCAAACTCGTAAGTCGCGGCCGTTACCAGTGGACCACCACTGCTCTCCTAACTATACTAGATGGCTCTGTATTAAAAAAAAAACAAAAAAATATGGACACTTGAAACTGACGGCATAAGGCTTTTTTCGTTACGTGACGATTTCTGCCAGTTTACTCCTATCGCAAACCGCGTTAAAGAGCTTCGTTCAAAAAGACTAGTTTGAGAGGTCTTAACCACCACTGTCTCTTTCTCACTCTAATTAGCAATACTCTAACTTCTGTTTAGTTGGTACACATTAGAATTATCGACAAATCGTTTAGCTTGCCTACCCTATTCCTCTATGAACTCATCTGCTTCCCATACCAAAACGACAAACGGCATTGACAGATGATATTTGACAACGTCAACTAGTGTACACAGATAATATATTTACAAATGTAACTACACAGATACCCGTAACACTGAAAATATTTTATTTTTTAAACAAATCGAAGGAAATTTTAGGATGAAATGCTCAATCAGAGAAAACTATGTGATGAGTGTAGCTGTTAAAAGTTTTATACCGAATATTAATAGGTTGGGGAAAAAGTTTCTTCGCATTTTTTTAAGAAAATTCAAAACATTTTTTAATATACATTATTTACATTTATCTAAAGTATGTAGGTACCATTTTGTTCGATAACTTTTTGCCATCTTGTAGGTAGGGACATGATCCCATTGCTATAGAAATTTTGGGACTTCTGATCAAAATACCGCGACAAGTGGTTTTGGCAGTCCTCTCGTGATGTTAACCTGACACTGCCTAAAGAATTCTGAAGAGACCGAAACAAGTGGAAATCTGAAGGTGCAAGGTCAGGACTATACGGCGGATGCATTAACACCTCCCAACCAAACTCTCTTAATTTTTGCTGAGTGGCTAAAGATGTGTGAGGTCTAGCGTTATTAGGATGAAAAACCACACCCCTTCTGTTGATTAATTCCGGCCGCTTTCTCTCAACTTCTTGTTTTAATCTCATCAGTTGTTCGCAGTAGAGTTCAGAATCGATGGTCCTGCCTGGTGGTAATAGCTCATAATGAATAATGCCCTTCCAATCCCACCACACACACAGCATCACCTTATTGCGAGTTAACCCGGGTTTCGCCACAGTCTGTGAAGCCTGACCGGCCTTTGACCACGACCTTTTTCGCACGTTCTTGTCGTACGTGATCCACTTTTCACCACCAGTTATCAGCTTCTTCAAAAATGGTTTGGTTTCATTACGTCGTAATAAAGAATCACAAATGAGTACACGGTTCATTAGGTTTCTTTCAGTGAGCTCGTGAGGTACCCAAATATCGAGCTTTTTTGTGTACCCAGTTTATTTCAAATGCGCCAAAACTGTTTTGTGGTCAATTCCCATTTCTTCAGCTACGTCGTAACTACTGATATGCCGATCTTGCTCCACTTTTTCAAAAATGGCATCCATTTTATCCGTAAAAGGGCGACCAGAGCGACATGCATCTTTGACATCAAAATTTCTGGATTGAAAACGCTTAAACCAAATTTGTGCTACTCTCACAGACACTGCACTGGGTCCATAAACATCGCAAATTTTTTTCACGGCTTGCGTTGCATTTTTACCTTTTTTGTAGTAAAATTTTAAAATGTATCGAATTTCTTCATTAGATTCACTCATCTTGACAATACGAAAAACAAATGAAAATCACACATTTTCCTAATTTGAATTTGGAATTATGTTCTTTAAAATTTAAACTTTCAATGATACCAAAATCAGCCAGATACAAATAGTATAGCCAAAGAGATTTTATTTTAAGTTCATACTTACTATAATGCGAAAAGACTTTTTCCCCAACCTAATATACAGATTACATCAAATATTTTATAAATCTAGTTACTGGTCAATACACCAGCCTACATACGATGCTTGTGCAAAATGCAATTTCAAGCGAAGTTTAAATTAGCAACAAAACTTGCAGAAGTTGACTTCCGCAAGCAATTCTTACTTTGAAAACTTGCGGAAGTGAGCTTGCTGTGATTGTTGCTTACACGGTAAGAATAGGGATAATTAAAACAAATTTATTTTTTATCTATCATGTAGATTATTAAAAAATATTGGATACGTATTTTTTTCTTTTTCTATGTAATCAAAAGATTACGGCGATACACTGAGTTAAAATATGGCATGACGTCACGCCTAGCTAGATTTTATATGTAGAAGTGACGTAGCGAGCCCCCACTCCCCAACTTTAATGCATGTTATCTAAGTATTTTTTTTATTAATATGATAAAACAAAAAATGCGTGTCTAATATTTTCTTTATTATCTGACTGACGGGCCTAAATATAATTTCTTTTTTTTTTTTCACCCAGACGTCATCCCTATTGCTTGAGGAATGTCTGCATGTTTTGTTGCTAATTTAAACTATCCTATACAAGTTACATGCATTGTACATTAATAATATCCTCCTGACATTTACACTTATCACAATAGTTCATTTAGTGAATGATTCCAACACAGATGAACCCAAAGACAGGAGAATTGCACAACATCTAGATATGTTACTTTTCATCATCAATGTGCGCTTTTATAATTTCCAACGTAACGATATTATCGTGGTCGTCCTCGTACGACCGACGTCACGGCAACACGATAACACAGGGAAGTAAAATGTGTGGAAATGTACAGGGTGAAATTTTAATGGTTGTTTTCCTCTGAAAGGGTCATTGTACTCATCATTATGAACAACATTTACTATGGCACCAAACCCGAAATCGCGAAAAATCTGCTGTTCAGTACATTTATCTACATCAAACTCGTCAAAATGTAGGGAGCAGCTGAGTTTTTTTCGCGATTTCAGGTTTGGTTCCACAGTAAAAGTTGTTCATAATAATGAGTACAATTACCCTTTAGGAATTATTCTCCTAAAGGGTAATTGTAAACCAACAAACCCACCAACCATTCAAATTTCACCCTGTATGAAGATGCTTTTAAATTTCCGTCCACGATAACATTATAACGTGCACATATTTCCATACATTTTCGTCACGTTAGAAATTATAAAAACACACGTCTTAATAAACGATTTGAATATCATTAATATAATAATGATTTTTTTTAAAACATCAACAAGGTTCATTATGCAGAAAAAAAACGTGGAAAAAAGAAAAAATAAACATTTTAAAAATGTTGAAAATATAACGATTAATCAGTCTTGGAAGACACTGAAGTCCCTTTCGTATGAACGAGAAAATATTGCAACCAATTTTATATGGCAATTGACTATGTTTTAAATCATTGAAATACATAATAACGTTAAACTTTTAACAATAACTAGATTTTTTTAAAGTAAATACAGAGTCAAATTAAATTAGATAGCGGAACTCCGCAGACGTAATGGGTAACGATATCTGAACACGACAAAATAAAAAAGATTTGTTGATCTTTTTTGGGGTCGACGACCGCTGGTAGTGTTTTTACTCGAAGTATGAGTTGAGAAATCTGTTGTGTATTTTCTATTTAGATATGGATTCGATACCCATAACTTTATTATTATTATACTTTTTTTAAACTGATATTTCAAGTACACTGCGGTTGATGACCCCAAAAAAATCACCAAATTCTTTATTTCTTTTGCTTTATCATGTTTAGATACCCATCCGGTCCGCGGAGTTTCGCGGACCACCCATTCGTAAAAACCTTCGCGGATGCTCGGCACATTTTAAATTTCACTGAATTAGTAACTGTATTAATATTGACATTAAGTATAAAATGCGACGCAGACATGCGTTTATCAATCGTTTGGTGTAAACTGACCCTCAGTAGTCGAGAAGTTACAAAATTTGCTCGTTAGTAGAATCATTAACAAGATCACTTTTTGGACCAAAGTTTATTGTTTTTTTTTTTTAAACAATAGAATAGAATAGAATACTCTTTATTATGTACACCATTTAAATTACTGTTACAATTTTACAATGTTGAAATTTTACATAACTATATTTTTAAACAATTTCATTAATAGGCTGACAAAATCAACTTTCATACCAAAAAAAAAAAACCATTACAAAAATGTCAAATGCGCAACTTTCAAAAGCAAATTACTGAAATACATAAATTTGAACTTTATGGATTTATGGGAAATTTGATGTATAATGGGAGACATTTGTTACATCATAGAAAATCTTATCGATAAAGATTTCAATCACATTTAGAGTCCAATACAGAGAAAACAATTTATAAAAGGAACTTCTTCATAAAATTCAAAGATCGATCATTTTTTTATCTAATTGGTACACTTTTGCACAGGGGTACTTACTATGACGTGAAAAAAGATCATCATCCATCATGGTTCCAGTGAGAGAGAGAGAGAGACGGAGCTATATAGGACTATCCTTTTTTCTCAACGGAATCATGACGGAATCATAATCTTTTTTAACGTCATAGTACAGCCTCTGTACGGACTAGATTGTACAGTCGTGGTCAAAAGCGTTTACGCATGTTTTAATGTTTTTACGCGATATAAATACATTTAAGTTTAAAGAAAGATTGTGTGCCTATATTGAAGTACATAATACCCAATGATAATTAAATAATAATAAAATTCTAGGTACACATTGTGGGTTATATTTGATCTACTATACACATTAGACTATTAACACATCACAAGGCTTGTGACCGCGGCTGTACGCTGTACAACGTTTATTGGCGATCAAGAGTGTTTTTACATACTTCGATTAGTTCCATTAGTTGTGAGAATTTTATGTACGCCTCCTGTAGCATGTTTCTGGAAATAATAATGGCGTTATTAAGACATATCTCTACGAGCAACGTATCATATCAAATGCTCCCACTGCTGGGACACATGCGTCTGTGAGAGGGAGTAGGATTCACAAAGCGGGCCCAGTGATGGTTAAAGCATAAGGGCGTTAGCACACCTCCGCCGCGGAACCGCATAATCGCGATTCAAGTAGCGGAACATCATGCGAGTCAGTTAAATTGAACTAGTGCGGTGTCGCTGTTATTGTTTCGCGGCAGAGCTGTGCTGAGGCCCACAAAGCATTTTTTATTTTTTCTTTATATAATGTAATTGGCTGTTTTATGTTAAAGTAAAGCCAATTAATAAATCAAGACCAAAACACAAAATACAAAAGGGCGTTTCATACGCCCTGAAACTTTTAAGGTAAAAATCGAGATTTTGAACGCGGCTTCGGTTTGTCGAGCCAGAAACCAATAAGGATACTGGATTAGATAGATAGATAGAACATTTATTCAGTGCACACAAAAGCACAATTAAATGATAAAAAAATTACATGAATATATAATTTAAAAAAAAACAGTGTCATTAAGTCATTATACAAAAAAAGAAAAACATACTTAAAGAAATAAGTGACACTATGATATACTTCAAATCTAATAACTAATATACACAGTGCGGTGTGCGTCTCAAGATTGCACAAATGGAAGCCCAGCTCAGCATGTGTCAGACAAGTATACCTGACGCTGATATTCTGCAGGTACGGACGTCGAGCAGATGAGATAAATTGGTGTTGTACGCGGAATGGTGACAGAGTGTTATGCGCGGTGTGGTGACAGTGTTATGCGCGGAGTGTTGACAGTGTTATGCGCGTAGTGGTGACAGAGTGTTATGCGCGGAGATTAGTGAACCCCCTGGTTTCTGAAAGCTTGTTCAAATTGATCCGTAATCAAATCACGTATCAACTTTTGATTACAGTCGTTTCAGTTATATTACCTCTGATTTTACATCACTGTCAAAATTATTGTGATCTTTATTGTCGTTGCAATAGGGCTACTGTTGCTGCCATTGAAACTACTGTCAAAATCAGTGAACTTTATTCTTTATACATTAAGGTTGCTATTAGGTTGCTGCTGTCAGACGTACAATAACTGAAAGGACTGCAGTTGCATGCTGTGTGGGTGTTTTTGTAGTGTTGTGCGTTTTGTGAGTTCTGTGTTGTTATTTTAGTCTCAAACTCACAATCTAAGATTTGCTAACAGATTAAATTCAATAGGCTTTCTGAAACTGGTTCTGAACTGCCCTTATTATGCCTATCGTCTTCATACTGTGCGAGTTGCAGCATTTAAATCAGTTTTCTAGTATTTCTAATGTTCATACCTGCACTTAGTACAAAAGACGGCGAGCCTGCTCTTGTTGATATACTCATTATCCATACAGATGAGTGATAAACTGTCACGGAACGCTCGCTCGAGGTCTTCTACACACGCATCCGGCGTGTCTGAACTTAACACCCTGTAAGAAAACAGGAATAATATCAATATGAGTACTCAATACTCAATCATTCCACAATGTACACTTAGTTGAAAGCTTTAAAAAGTATGATTATTATAGACCGTAGCGTCGCTCGTCGGGCACAGCAAAATAGTAAAATAAAAGGAGACAGGAAGCTTTAAAACTAACATTTTCTATTCTTAATACACGCTAACACACACACAAACACGCACCACCTACACTTATACAATCACTCACACACATACATGCGTTTCGAGCGACATTGAGGTGGTGATTGGAATCATAACACTAAAGTTTAATAAAATCATATGTTGTGTCGTGTACATACCTCCCAGTTCGAGTGATAGCAAGTACATTGATACCTTTTGTGTGTTAGAGAATGTTGTTGCAAAATTCGATAAATTAGACGTGTTAATATTAGGCGATTTTAATTTAAACTCTTGTAGCGAAAATGTTATTATGCATTATAATTATTTGTTATCTTTCTGTAAATTAAAGCAACACAATTCCATTTGCAATAAATTTGGTAAGATGTTAGATTTGGTGCTGAGCAGTTTGGACGTTGAGATGATTGATGTAAGCGGAGACGTGGAGTCAGTGGTCCCGGCTGATGCTTATCACCCGCCACTATCAGTGAGTGTGCGAAATAAGTGTTCTGTGCAGCCGCGGGGTCGCATGGCGCGCGCGCGTCACTATCCAGTGTGTGACGATGCTAAGGTGGCAGAATGGAATTTCCGTAAAGTTAATTTCCAATCTTTGTATGGTGAGTTGTATTTAATAAAATGGGACGATATATTTTCACAAACAGACGTTGACAAAGCTGTCACATTACTTTACAGCAAGTTACATGAAGTTTTTGATGAACATGTACCAAAAAAAAATAAAAAATATCTAAATTCGAAGTACCAGTATCCGGCGTGGTTTACACCTGTCATAATTAAAACTTTAAAAGATAAATATTTTCACTTAAAAAAATTCAAGCAGTTTAAATTAGAGTTCAATCAGGAATTATACAAATTTTACAGACAGCGAGCTAAAGAGCTAATCGATCAGAGATATAACGAATATATCCAACGGACGGAGGCGGATATAAAGAGGGATCCTAAAAGTTTTTGGAATTTTGTAAAAGGGCAGCAGGCTCCTAGACAAACGAGCACGGAGTTCGAATATGATGGACGGATAGTGGTTGGGGTAGATGCAGCAAATGCGTTTGCTAAATACTTCAGTTCAGTGTTTCTGCCGCATGACCCTGTTCTATCTGCAGCCAATGCTGAGCCGGAAGCAACAACAGACCCACTGTGCTCCTCGCGGATCGCCATAGATGTAATTGACTCAGCCGACATATCAGTAGCAATTCGCCGCTTAAAAGCCCATTCATCTGCAGGGCCTGATGGAATTCCACCCTTTATTCTGAAAGACTGCTTAGAAATATTTAAAGAACCCCTTCTATTTGTATATAACTTAGCCCTACAAACAGCTTCTTATCCTGCAGAGTGGAAAATTTCACGGGTTACCCCTGTACCCAAGGGTGGTGCCAGGTCAAAAGTGGACAACTACAGGCCTATTGCGGTTCTGTCAGCCTTTGGCAAGGTCTTTGAGTCTATACTTAACCGGTACATCACCAGGCAGATTAAGACCCAACTAACCGAGTTTCAGCATGGTTTTAGAGCTGGTAAATCCACTGTGACAAACCATATTAATTTTGTAGACTTTGCTGTCACCGAAATGGATGAAAATAAGCAAGTTGACGTGGCTTATTTTGATTTTAAAAAGGCGTTTGATCGTGTCCAAAATGACGTCCTACTTAAAAAATTATCCGCAATAGGGTTTACCCCGAAGTTGCTTCAACTCTTTTCGAGCTATTTCACTGACCGTTTTCAGTATGTTCAAATCTCTGGACATAAATCTGCACCTTACATAACTTGCTCTGGTGTGAGCCAGGGTAGTACCCTGGGGCCTACACAGTTTATTGTTATGGCTAATGACTTGCCGAAGGTCGTCAGGACGGCACGATGTCTGATGTTTGCGGATGATCTGAAGTTATTCTTGGGTATTAATAGCGAGCATGACTGTGAGGCTCTGCAGGGGGATATTGATATGGTGGTAAAATGGAGTGAAGCCAATCACTTAGAATTTAACACTTCTAAGTGCAAGACTATTTCTTTTACCCGTTCGCGTGCGCCCATTCAGCATAACTACCACATATCGGGTGTCCCTCTGGAGCGCGTCAACGAAATAAAGGATCTTGGACTGACCTTAGATGTGAATATGACCTTTAATCAGCACATTAATAATATCTGTGGCAAGGCTTTCCAATCACTTGGTTTTGTTATGAGACAGGCAAGTAGGTTTAAAGACAGGAATGCTATACTCACTCTTTATTATTCGTTAGTACGTAGCAAACTTGAATACAATGCGCTGGTATGGGATCCACATGAGCAAAAGTATAAGCTCATGATAGAAAGGGTTCAACGAAAATTTGCTCGCTACCTGTATAAAAAAATATATGGGTATTATCCCTATTTATATCCGTCTCTGTTTGTTGCGGGAATGGTAGGCATCAATACGTTGGAACTGAGACGCAAGTGTGCGCTTTTGATGCACTACTACTTATTGCTAAATAATAAGATCGATGACGCGACTACTCTAGCTCGCTGTTCACTGTTTGCTCCGGACCGGCTTCGGCGGTCGCGCGCCTGTGCCTCGCGGTGCCTTTTCGCGGCTCCACCAGCGCGTACCCATACTGCTCGATATGCTCCCACAACACAGGCGATCAATCTGCTGAACGCCCTGATTGCTCAGGAGCCAGATGTTGACATATTTATGTATAGCAGTAAACTTATGTATAATGTTTGCATGAAGTTTTTTAGTTAAATGTTATGTTGTTGGCTCGCTGCGCGCTTTGGTGTAAACTGTAAGTGCAGCAAGCAATTGTTATATAAATAAATAAATAAATAAATAAATGTGTACGTATTCAATTATAAACATTGTTGTAAAAAGTATTTTTAATTGTACTAGTTTATTGTAACTTTTTGTAAGGGACAGGGACTGTTATTCCTTAATACAGGTTATTCTATAACCTAGCTAGGGAAACAGAACTTCACCCACTAGATTGTGCTTGACATGGTACAAAATATGTATAATTCCAAAGATGCCTTATGTACTACAATCTCCATTGTTTATGAAATAAATTTATTATTTATTTTATTTATTTATTTTAAAGATAATTCTAATGTTATTAGGGTTTTTTTCTAATATGTATGAATTCAGAAACTAATTGCGATCACTATTAGGACGGTGTACGCAAAACGAGGCCGATGTCGCCATCAGCACAAGCAGTAAACAGAAAAAGAAATAAAGAAAGAAAGAAAGAAAAATATTTTATTTGGGACACGCACAGGAAATACAGTTAAAAAAGAGCATATAAAAGTAACAAAATAAACATTAAAAAACAAAAAAAAAAAGAAATCAGACTAAAAAAAAAAAAAAAAAGAGACCTGTGCGAGGCCAAAAAGGCTCCCATCTCAGCATAAAGCTGCGATATTTAAAAAATAAATACCGCAACGCTGGTATTCTGATAGGGCCTGTGTGATGCCACGGACATACCCACGGATATCAATTAAAAATAGCAAGGGGAATAAAATCAAATAAAATAAAATACAAATACTAGAATACTTGAAAAGAAAAAAACAAAAACCGTCAATAAGGTGTAAAGTTCGACTCACGCTTGACGCCCGACGGTCCAACCTCACTAGTCTATGCTATAGACTATTGTCTATATTTATGACAAGCTGAACGTCAAATGGTTTGTATATTTAAAATACGATAACCTTATATAAGTTTTTATTTGAAATTATGGTGATGTCATCGTACGGCAATAACGAAAATTGCAGAATTTAGAAATCTATTAATAAAAAAATTACCAAGTATTCTAAACACCAGAAAACATATGGTGCGCTTTTGAAATAATTTGTTTGGCATCTGTCTCATTTATTTTTATTGCCAAATGAGCCTGGTCTTGACTCAAGACCACGCTCATTTGGCAATAAAAATAAATAAAAAATAATAGCGACTATAATTCATGCGCTCTAGCATGGTGCGGGCGACATTTGACGAACTGTTCCTTTTCACTTTTGAACGTTATCGCGATTTACAATCATGATTTAATATTTTAGCTGCACCCTAAATATCATAATCGTAAAATACGGATTCAATAATAACTGTAGTAAATTAAATAAATTATCCTGTCAAAGTGTTATTATCTACAAATAAAATCAAATTTAAAGAAAAATGAAGCAAAGTGATAGGCGTGTAACGTAACGCCATAGACATGTTTAGTGATGAGATGTATTGCTATTATGGGTTTTTATCGATAGTAGATATTTTTTTATAGAAAAAGAAGTAACTGTATGTATTTTTAAATTTTTGTTGTTAGACATCTAGGGTTAAATTAGCCGAAAAAATGATACCATGACATTTTTTTTTTTTTAATAAATATCGGTAGAGCTTTGAATGTGTTTTTTTTATGTTTTGTATCAAATACATATTTTAAAATAAATTTCATAATACTAAGATATATCAAAGACATTTTTAAAATTATTAGGAGAACCAGATTTTTGCTGTAAGAATCGTAATCGATAAAATTGAATTGTGCATATTGTCACTGACCTAGTCATGCCATACTGAGATGTGTCACCCGCACCATGCTAGAGCGCAAAAACTATAAGGAGCCTCACGGGCTTCGGCCCCACGCACACACTCCAAAGGTTCGGGACCCAAAGGTCCCGAG
This sequence comes from Cosmia pyralina, assembly GCA_946251885.1. NCBI lineage: Eukaryota > Metazoa > Arthropoda > Insecta > Lepidoptera > Noctuidae > Cosmia > Cosmia pyralina. Next base: position 3,063,256 of record OX276346.1, on the reverse strand, counting down.
AAACGTTAGGGACGTAATAATATTATCATCTGCCTAGCCTTCTCCCAACTATGTTGGGGTCAGCTTCCAGTATAGCCGGATGCAGCTGAATATCAGTATTTTACATGGAGCGACTGCCTATTTGACCTCCAGAACCCAGTAACTGGGTTATATGATACCCCTTGACGGTCAGACATTCGGGCTCTTGACGACCCGTAACGACTGTCAAAGATCCACGAATGAGAGCCGGGACCAACGACTTAACGTGCTTTCCGAGGCACGGAAGAGTCTCGGTATGTAAAGATGGTCACCTATCAACGGACCAACCCCGGCAAGCGTAGCTTAACCAGATGGATCGACTCTTGCGGCTGTTATTACTTGGCCACGAGCTCCTCGTAATAATAATCCAACAGTGAATTGTAGCCAATAAGCCTGATATTGTGGTGATAGATCGACGAGAGCGCCGTGCAGTGATTGTTGATATCGCTGTCCCTCATGATGAGAATCTCGAGAAAGTTGAGAAAGTTAAAAAAATCAAGTATCTTGACTTAGCAAACGAGGTTGTCGACATGTGGGACGTGGACTCTGCAATCATTGTACCGATAATCGTTACGGTTAATGGCCTAATAGCGGAGAGCCTCGACCAACACCTCAGGAGGCTCTCATTGCGCGGGTGGGTCAAGGGCTTGATTCAGAAAGCAGTACTCCTGGACACGGCACGCATAGTGAGGAGGTTCCTCTCTCTAGAGCCCTGACCACCGGTAGCTTGGACCCTGTTCCCGATACCGGTGGGCTACTATTTTTTAAATTTTTAAATGTTTTTTTTTTTATATTCTTAAATGTTTATTTTTTATTTTATGTTTTTATAAAAATATTTAAAAATGTAAATAATATGTGAAATAAAGGATACAACAGTGATATTTGTATAAACCTTATAGGAAAAAAAAACTCACCCTTTAATAGCGAGTGTAAAGGCAGTGATCTGATTGGTGAACAGCATCAGTTTGCTGGTCAACGCTTCTAGAGGCTCGTCGCCCGGCCATTTGTCTTCTATGTTGTGGGGCACACCGATGCGGGTAGATAGTTTGGCACTGTAACAAAGGTTGTTTGAAAAATATTAGTATGATTCATTAACCAACTTCAAAAAAAAAGGAGAAGGTTTTCAATTCCTCACATATATACACCGTGTCGTTTTGCATCCTCATCAAATTTCAGGGTGTGATACAGAACATCAAACCGAACAACTTTCACCATGGGACCAACATCGTAATTGCGAAAAAAATTTCAACTGTCCCATAGAAAACTTCAATACCTACTCGACGCAAACGTATGGAACGGCTTATTATTTCTTCGCGATTACGATGTTGGTGCCATGGAAAAAGTTGTTCGGTTTGATTGTCTATACCACATCCTTAAATTGGACGAGGATGCAAAACGACACATTGTATATATATATTTTTTTTTTCGTATGTATACCGATTTCTCCGTCAATTGTGGACCGATTTTGAAAAATATTTTTTTATTTGAAAGGGTATGCTCTCTAGGTGGTCCCATTGTCACCTAGTCAGAATCTGATGAGGGAATCCCATGGAAATCGATGAAACCCTCAAACTATATAGGCATATCTATATAGAGATTTGGGTATTTTTTATAATAACTCATGCATTTTTAACTAATTAAAATGCTGTTGAACCGGATTATTGAGTTCTAAAATAACAGACTAACGGTAGTTCATACTACCGTTCCCCACGCCCGCCGTTGCGTTCGCCCGGAATTTTTATTTTATTTTAAGCAGTGGTTTTTTTTACATAGCTTGAGTAAGCAAACTGAAGTGGCAGTGGGCTGGTCATGTTTGTTGAAGAACCGATGGAGCAGACGAGTCCAGGGCAGTACTATGACGTGAAAAAAGATCATCGATCCATCATGGTTCCGAAGTGAAAAAAGGATGGTGCTATAGGTCGTATATAGCTCCATCTCTCTCTCACACTGGCACCATGATGGATCCATGAAATTATTGAGTATGATATTTTTTCACGTCATAGTACGGCCCCTGGAGTGGAGACCACGTATTGGCAAGCGTAGGGTGGGACACCCCCCAGCTAGATGGACCGACGACCTTAAGAAAGTGGCTGGGACAGACTGAATGCGGAAGGTGGAGAACAGGGTGTTGTGGTGCAGTCTGGGAGAGGTACCTATGTTCAGCAGTGGTCTAGGATAGGTTGAGCTGACTAGTTTTTTTTTTTAAGGCCTGTACAACGCATCTGTGTTTGGTAACTTCTGATTGGCGGATGGAAGAAAAATATACAGGCACAAGCACTACGTAATATCACTGATACATATATTTATTTACTATTCTATATCACAAACATACTATTTATATATCACACACCATATCACACATACACACACCAACACACCCCCTCACACAACACACACATACATATTTGGATATCTACTGTTTTTCTTTGTGTATTATCATTAGTTTTCTTTTGTAAATTATTTTTTATTGTATTTTCCTTTCATAGTAATTACGAGTAAATTATTTACTCGTAATTATTTGAAATTAAGACATTTATTGTAACGTACTTAAACCTAATACATGTATAGCTACAAATGTTAACGGAACGAAGCAGCCTGGATCTCACGCCACAGGGAATCCTAGTGTGAGTTCCAGGAAACAACACATCGAATGTAATTTCTTAAACAATAAATTATTCTTATTCTTATTTTTATGCTATCGGACAAGCAAGCAGGTGGTCCATTTGATGATGGTCTCGTTTATACCACCCCAAAGACAAAACTGATATATCTCACATATCTTCCTTCAAACCGAAACAGCAATGCTGCTTGGTGGCTTAAATAAGTCTGGTCTGGTTAGTACTTTCACGGACGAACACCTTACCTACTAAAAGTCTGTTTTTTTTTTACCCAAAAACTGGATATGACAGTCCGAATCTCGAAGGCGTCTATGACCATCAGCTCGCCATGCTTCTCGTCCTCTGCATCAACAGAGTGGTCGTTCAGAAGACGGTCTACTGTGATCTTGGCTAGTGCCATGTATTTAACAAGATATTTGAGAGATTACTCACCAAAAAGGAGCTCGTGGCTAAGTAATAATAGCCACACACTTGAGGCTCCTCCATGCCTCGGAAAGCACGTTAAGCTGTTGATCCCAGCTGTAATTCGTAGATCTTTGACAGACGTTACAAGTAGTCAGAATCCCGATAGTTTGGCAACCAGTCCTACTAAGGGGTATTGTGTTAACTAGTAACTATATTACTGGTATTCTACATCCGGTTAGACTGGAAGTCGACCCCGACATATTTCGGAGAAGGCTAGGCAGATGACGAGATTACTCACCAAAAACTGGACATGACAGTCCACACATTCTCGAAGGCGTCTATGACCATCAGCTCGCCATGCTTCTCGTCCTCTGCATCCACGGAGCGGTCATTCAGAAGACGGTCTACTGTGATCTTGGCTAGCTCCATGTATTCTGGTATTATCTGGCACTTCTTCGCCACCTCTAAACATAGGTCTTTGAAGTTTGAGACCTCGGATTCTGTTAAGGATTTTGAATCTGAGGAAGATGGAGACAGAGTGGTTAAATCGCGATAATTCCAAGCCCGTTACTGTTCTAATTTAGGTATAGTTAGTGGTAACATTTGAACTACGAAAAACGACTCTACTGTTACGAGTTAACGCTGCTGTTAATGTCACATTCATTAGAATATTAGTCTTTCCAAGTTAGAATTAGGTCTATTGAATGATTTCTTTCATGAAATCATGGCAATTGAGACCAATCATTTTAACTTAGAGAGATGATGATGTATTAATGATTCTAATGATTACGGGACAGTACTTATTCCAAAAAATAGAAATCCGGAATTACAAAAAAATACCTTTATTTATTCACAAATGAACTTGAGAATAGTACACCTTTATGTTGCCCTAGCCAAACCAAAAGAACTTCAGACTATAGTTTGACCGCTACCGCTGTACCGCGGGGGGCGGGGGGCCATGAGCGTTGACAAATGAGCGGCCTGCAGTGCCCCCTCCCCTCTCACCGCGCACATACTTAAGGCGCGGTACTGTGGTACCGGTCAGCCTTCCCGGTATCATAATTTGCTTTTATTAAAACAGGTAGGAAATTACTGCAAATAACTTAATTAGAGATGAACCATTCTAAAAATGAACGCCCTCCACAAAACGTGATAATTTCAATGTCTGAGAGGAAATACTTATTGCAACACAACTTGTGTGCGTGCGGCAACTTTACTGTCAACATGGACTCGTCGCCGCACTTAGAAGTCAACTAATCGTGCGATCAGTCCAGGTAACAACATTGTACGGCGGGGAGCATGCGCTTTGTATGGAACTACACGTTCGCTTTGTCGCGCCTTCGTATCATTTATACACTAGTTGGCCGACAAATCCGGCTGTTTGACGTTTGGGCAAGTCGGGTAGGTACCGTTTGCATAAAAAATCACGTGTTATTTTGTATATTTTTATGTATGTTAGTCTGTATGGTATTCGGGGAGGAGCTCGTGGCTAAGTAATAACAGTCGCACGGGTCGATCCATCAGGTTAAGCCAGGCTTGCCGGGGTCAGTCCGTGGATGGGTGACCATCTTTGCATACCGAGACTCCTCCGTGCCTCGGAAAGCACGTTAAGCCGTTGGTCCCGGCTGTCATTCGTGGATTTTTGACAGTCGTTACGGGTCGTCAGAAGCCCGAAAGTCTGACAACCAGCCTTACCAAGGGGTATCGTATTACCTAGTTAATGGGTTGTGGAGATCAGATAGGCAGTCGCTCCCTGTAAAATACTGGTATTCAGCTGCATCCGGTTAGACTGGAAGCCGACCCCAACATAGTTGGGAAAAGGCTAGGCAGATTGATTGAGTCTGTAAGGTATTCATTTAGTTTAGTCGTTGACCGTACTCGCCGGTGACTGAGCAACCAATGACAAAGACCAATTATGTGTATTGCAACTATACACTTCTTTGCATGTGAGCGTAACCGCTGTGGAGAGGCGTTCATTTTTAGAATGGTTTATCTCTACCTACTTATTGAACTATCACCATAAATTATTGTACTGATAACTGGTACACTGGGCAAGGAGTACCCTTGCCCAGTGTACCAGTTCCGTTATTTTACTGATCTAATTACAATACAATAAAGTAATAATCTAAACACTTGATTCTTACCTTTACTATCAACAGACGTCAAAGCACTCTTCAAATCAGTGATAAGATGCTCTATCCTAGGGAACACCTCGTTAAACACCGCTATCCAATGTTTGAGCAAACATTGCAACACATCCGCCAACGTCCAAGGAGGCGCTTTGAACAGCACGTGCTCCCATAAATTGTTGTATTTCGCTCGCATTTCATTCTGATAAGATAGAAGGATGTTTTGTTAATATTGCATTTGCATCTAATATTAGACATAATTTAGCTATGTGTCCGGGTATAACATCTAGCCAGAGATATATTCTATGAATTAAAACAAAATTCACGCAAATTGGATGTGTTTATCGAGTTATAAGCTCACTAGCCAACAAAAACAAAGAAACGTTGCGTTTTATTATTTTATTTTTTAAGAATTACAACTGATTTAGTAAAGTCAAAGTAGAAATAAAAATAATACAAGCAGAACACTCGCTCCGAATGCGTTCAAATCGAAATATTACTATACAGCTTCGGGGCGTATCACAGTGTGTTATTTATTAGACCATAAAATCGGCGATGCTGTTTTTAATCTGATCAATCGTTAGGGCTCATTTTTACAAATGTAAGAATAAAACTCCCGTTTGAAAATTCCACATAGTTTTCGAGAAATAAATTTTCAAAATTAATTAATTTTGTCATTTTAGAAAGTGAAAAAAAATTATTAGTCAATAACTAATAAAATAAGAATAACATTTAATTTGGAAACGCAAAAATGTTTCGTAGAACTTTTAAATTACACGTAATAAGCGTTTAATATGCTTCGTAAATGTCAGTAGTTAATTAGAAAATAAAAATTGGTATTTTAGTTTTTTTTTCCCCTTATTTCTCCATAATATAATTATGCAAACTTTTTTTTATCGCAACACGTGGCCTTATATTGTATTCTAGTTGAAAATAAAAAAATAGCTTTAAATTCCGTGGTGGTACTTTTCTTTTTATTTATTTAGAAGGCTAACTAATTAAAAAGAAATAAACGACATACCTCCAAAATATTAGCTAGCAATTGATAGATCGTAGCCTGGTAATGCTTCAGATTATCGAACGCGTCAGGATCCGACTCTTGAGGAGTCGACTCCAGTAGACCCTTCAGCTCTGAGAGCCCTAAGCTCTTGATGCTGTTGATGCTAGCCTTGCTGCATAGGTTCTTGTCGTTTGATAACAGGATCTGGGAAAGATGGAGGTTTTTAGGGCTGATGTTTTTGCGAGGGGAATAGCCCAGGGTTTGACTACGCAATCTACGCAAGGATAAAGTAGAAATTTTATTCTGTCTATCATTTCGACAGAGGATAGGAAAAAACACTTTTGTAGTATGAGCAGTATTTTACATTACAACCAAAATATTTTTTTATTAATTATGATGATTTTATAATTATGATATCCTCCAGCTACTCCCTATCGGATCTGAACAAGTGGGCAATAATCACCCTATTCCAATCTCAAATGTCCCACATTCATGTTAGTGACATGAACAGTAATCGAAATGACAGCAGCAAAGATTTAAATCGTTAGATTCTCCCTACCATGTCAAAAGATAGTCGCATTTCTGTTTCGTTTTGAACCTCTGACACGCAATGACGCAGTGACTTCAGTTGATTATCATGGAAACGCTGTTTACTAATATGTGAGCTCACTCTTCTCAGTATGGACACTTTCTTGTGACTAAGTATGGTGAGGGCAAATCTAGCGATTTAAATCTTTGGGGGTTTGAGTTAATGTCAAATACTGCTGAAAATGACAGATTTTCATGACGGCCGTTACGGTCGCTTTGTTTTGTCCCAAAACCTTTCATAAGAAAATAGGGCATAAACCCTATGACCTATTTCCTTATGAATGGTTTTACTGAATGGTTACTCTATATATAGAGTACCTAAAGTTAATTCATTGATCCATTTTCAAGTTCCAAAGTTCAGTCTTCCCTGTCATCCTAGGCTGGTTTTGAAGACATCAGAGTATGATAGCATTGGAGTTTGATGACATCAGAGAAGGATAGGATCACCTTACCACTGACTTCCCCCTTTCGGCCTGCTGTAGCGCGCAGTTCAGGATCTCGTCATCCGGAGACTCGCAAGGGTATATGTGCGAGTTTGCATCGCGGAGTGGTTGACCTGCACATAACGTGGCACCATAAAATCATCTCAACTATGAAACGTGAAACACAGTTAGGTAAACCATAAATTACCGTGAATTAACAAATATGTATTTAGGATATTTTTTATCCAGTTACACAAAGTAGTTCCTCTAGAATACGAGTGGAACCGCAGCAAACATCTAGCCTTATAATTTAATAAGATCACCGTATTTTACTGGAGTGAGGTCCGCTTCCAGTGTAACGGAAAAAAGGTTTTCAAAAATGGTAAAAAATGGGCATCCATTCTTATAAAACGTTTTCAATTTAAAAAAAAAACGGTCAAGAGCGTTCCGATTTCTGAAAATGTGTGCTATTAAGAGACATTGTTCTATCACATAGAATCATTTCAGATTTTTCTCTATGCAAACTTCGGAGATAAGGGGGGGTATTTTTTTAATATTTTTCATCAAAAGTCAAAAACTACGCGGCCTAAAAAAAAAAGAAAAAATGTTTCAGAATGTGCAAACAGCGCTCTTTCATATGATACCCCAAATGCCCTTGTAGCCCGACTTCGAATTTTTAAAGATCTTTCAGTTCCTGTTGCAAAAAAAAAATCTTTCTTATTTGCAAAATAGTTGGGCAACCGTCATTTAAAACTGTTCCAAATCCAAATTTCAAGTTGATAACATTAGTAGTTTTGAGATATCCAGCTGTGACAGACGTACAGACAGACGGAGTCGCACCATAAGGCCCTAAAAATTATGAGGGAAGACAGAGTTTAATTGTAACTTTTTCTATACCTACGTTTTTTAATATATCTTCTAGATCAATGTCCTCAATAAGTTGAAAGGTTACCTCGTATCCTGCTATTCTCAGGTAAGGACTTGTATAGGTAGTCCATGGCTGCTTTAGCTCGCTTCCATATCGCGCCGTTGCAGTTGTTGTTATCTTTCAGTCGGTCTAGCTCATTGACTACCCGCCAAGGAACCAGCAGTGTTGGCTGTTCTGCGTATCCTGATAAAGAGCACATGCTTATCAAATGGCACTGTATAACGAATCACAGATTCACAGGCTTAAGGGAGCGTTTATTAATTATGTGAGGTGATTTTGGCGAGTTTTCGACCCCCACAGTGACATACTATGCGTATTTTTAGTGTAAATGTTAATCTGTGCTTGATTGAGTTGCGTTTATTTAAATAAAAGTAATTTGCTTAATTAATTTTTTATAATAATTACCCAGTTTTTTCGCATTTTTACACTGTTTCAAGCGAAAAAAAAATTACTTGATATTTGCCGAGACCCCCCTTTCCCCTAGGTGAGATTGGGTGAGATACGGAAACACATGCTTAGCTGCCTGATAATCGACTAGCACCTGTTAGTTAATATCTGCATTTTTTTAACAACCCAACAGGACCAACTTTGCTTTGCAAAAGAACAGTGTTTACTCAGGCATTTTTATTTATTCAAATAATATTGTTCAGGATTTTCTAGTGACGAAGGCCTTATCGCAGGACTGCAGTTCATGGTAATCTTTTTTTTTCTTTCTTTTGAAAGAACAAATAAAATTACTTTCCTACAAAGACTAATTCATGCTCTTGGGGATTTCAAGTTTTTATTTTAAAGGGGATGCGCTGTGATAGCCCGCGAAATCCAAATTTTCTTGGGTTTTAAGCAACTGGCAGGTCCGTATCAGGTTGTATCTTGATAAAAATATGATACACGACAATAAAACATATGTATTTACATAATATTAACCATAAAAATCTTCAATACATTTCTCTAAGTTAGATTTCGTGTAGATTCGTTAGATTTCGTTCGTTCGACGAATCTGCACGAAATCTAACTTAGAGAGATGTATTGCAGCTGTTAAAATTATGTAAATACATATATTTTATTATCGCGTATCATATTTGCAAAAAAAAAAACTTCGCGGGCTGCCACAACGCATCCCCTATAATTGAAAATTGTCTGTCTCTGAGAAATAGACAAATTAGTGTTGTAGCTTTATACTTAAGGAATGTTTATGCCATTAGTTTGCAAACGTTAATTTTTAGAATGGCTTTCTAATGACTATAATATAGCACTACGAAGAGAAAATTATCTCAGTTAATTTGTTGCTTTCATTAGGGAGATACTGCCGACTACTTGACGTAAACCTTTTCAGATACTTAAAGTCATCGAAACTAAATCTATGTAAATATCCTTACACAATAATAAATTAATTCATAAAAAATCAATCAATCTGCCTCGCCTTTTCCCAACTATGTTGGGGTCGGCTTCCAGTCTAACCAGATGCAGCTGAATATTTTACATGGAGCGACTGCCTATCTGACCTCCACAACCCAGTTACTGGGTAATACGATACCCCTTGGTAAGACTGGTTGTCAGACTTTCGGGATTTTGACGACCCGTAACGACAGCCAAAGATCCACGAATGACAACCGGGACCAACGGCTTAACGTGCTTTCTGAGGCACGGAGGAGTGTCGTTATGTTAAGATGGTCACCCAATTCATAATTACCTTTAATATTAGAGTTGATCACATTCTTTATCATGTCCAACTCGTGTATAAAAATATTTGTATCCACAACTAAAACCACGTCGCTACTAATGTTATCTTTTGTACAATTCACTAGAGGTGCTACTTGCTTTATCTGAAAGAAAAAAGATAAAAGTTTATTACAGGGTCTCTAATTTAGAAGAACAACATTACTATTCTTTTGGGCTCCACACAGTTAAGTAAATATTACAATTATTTTGGGGATACAAAGCTGAGCATGATGTTCTGGGTTCGATTCCCGGGTCAGGCAATTTTCCATCTAGAATGACTGACGAACTAGCTAGGAGAGCATCCAGCACGTCAGTTTGTGAACTAGAACCAATCCTACCCATCCCCTTGAACTAGCTACGCAGATGGCTACAGGATTCCACCCATACACCAGCGACACCGGGCTGCAGGCAATCCAGGGAGGCTATGCCATCTCTAGATGGTAGGCCAATAAGACGTTTGATACGCCTGGACAGGAACGGCCGGCGCCTGGTGACAGGGACCACCACAGGACACTGCTCACTAAATAAACACTTCCACACAATAGGAATAACGGACAGTCCTCTGTGCAGGGCTTGCCTGGAGGCTGAAGAAACCGGTGCGCACGTGCTCTTTGAATGCACAGGCGTCACCCAGATTAGAACAGTAACTCCCAGAACACCCAGATCTTTCACGGATGTTCTTAACAAACTAGGAGACTTGATCAACTTCTGGAGTGAGGTGGGCTGGTTGGAATAACCCCCGACGGCCGCCATGGCTCACGCAGTCCACATGAAGGACTAAGTGCGGAAACCAAATACTCTAACATAGACCATTCCAACTAGAATTTGTCAGTAGCAGCCCGGAGTCTGGATGTGTGCCTTGTTGATGGCAATAGGCTCGCCCCCTATTACATAGGACTTAAACATAACTGGTGAAATGTGGGGTACACCTCTGCCTGATCCCTCGGGGATTACAGGGTTACGTTATGTTTTACAAAGCTGATAGTATCTAATGCTTTCCTTACACACACACACGCACACGCACGCGCACGCACACACGCACGCGCACGCGCACGCACACGCACACGCACACACACACACACACACACACACATCTCACGTGCAAACCTGGAAAAACTATCCGACCAACATCCAAATCTGAAATCGCCAACATCGTAATCACTAAAAAAAACTGTTGTCCAAAACATTTGGGGTTGAGTAGGTTCTAATGTATTATATGGGACGACTGATTATTCTTTCGCGATTATGATGTTGGTCGTATGGCGAATGTTGAACTACACCTTTCTGATACATCCTGTATAGATATGTAGGCGGCTCTGAATAGCCACGGCTGCATCACATATTTAAAATTCAAATTACCCACAATTGGTCTATATTTAGTCCTAAGGTTAGGGGTTAAGGTTAGGTTAGGTCTGTTTGTACAAATAGTCTTTTGTATTGAAGAGCCTTGTTAACAATAAATCAACTGAACTGTTATGTTGGTTGTTTGACATAACAACAACCATTAAAATCACTTGAGATAATCACATTTCCAGACAACAAAAAACCAACAGATTAAATTCAATAAGTTCTCAGCAACCAGGGGTTAGTCACCTAGTAGAATCCAACAGGATTATAATCTTAGTAAAAAATCTGCCTAGCCTTTTCCCAACTATGTTGGGGTCGGCTTCCAGTCTAGCCGGATGCAGCTGAATACCCGTATTTTACAAGGAGAGACTGCCTATCTGACCTCCACAATCCAGTAACTGGGTAATACAATACCCCTTGATAAGACTGATTGTCAGATTTTCGGGCAACTGACGACCCGTAACGACTGTCAAAGATCATCGAATGACAGCCGGAACTAACAGTTTAACGTGCTTTCCGAGGCACGGAGGAGTCTCGGTATGTAAAGATGGTCACCCATCCACTAGCCAACTCCGATAAGCGTAGCTTAGCCTGATGGATCGACCCGTGCAGCTGTTATTACTTAGCCAGAATGTAATCTTAGTAGTAAAACATAAAAAAAAATAGATAACAAACCTCCTTACAATCCACATCCATGGCTTCAGTCGCACACTTAATTATTTCTTTGCTTACACTATTGCTTAATACTATGGGTTCACTCTCAGTTTCCATCACATCACTTCCCAAACTAGCGCGTAATGCCTCCATCCTGTCACTTGCGGATGCAAAAGTCTTCAGATTCGCTTCCTTAACGGCCACTTTAGTCAATTTAGATTTAATAGCAGACACAAGCTTACTAGCTTCAGAAAACTGAGGCGGTGTAGCAGGATGCTTCATGTATGGATATTCAGATGTCTGATTGCATATACCATGCTCAATATCCGCAAATGTGTCTTTTGGTTTTGTTTTATCACAGTATTCTTCAGGCAGCTGAGCCTTCATTGAGGAGATTATTTTGTTTGCCGCAAAGAACTGAGACGGTGAAGGCATTGATTGAAGGCTGTCACTGCTTGGTGACTGAGAGGTTGTGCATTTGTTCTCATTCACCGTTGGACTCTTGTTTTCTGTTCTAGTTGTCTTCGTCTCTGTAGTGGCAGGTTTGGGGCTGATTTTCTGTTTTGGTTTGACCGGTGAACTGTTTTTGTCATTGCTATTACTGCTGTCATCCTGAGCCTCAGCTGATAACCGTGTCCTCAGCTGTGAAAGTCTTTGATTTGCTGCATTTTTAGCTGGTGTCTGTTTCTCAGGTGTGACTTTTGAAAGTGGAGCAGGTTTCTGTGGCGATTCGGTTTTAGGTTTCTGCTTAGATGGTGTGGCACTTTCTGTATAAATATTGTAAGTGTTAATTGAAACATTATTGTTGCTACGAAACTACTATATGTTTGCCTTAAAATTATGGGACTTAAGGACGCTGTTGCAAGTGGGTAGACAAATCATTACTTGTAACTTTATTAAATAAAATGCTTTGCATTCTTAAGTGCATGATACGTAATATACCAAAATAAAAATTTTCACTTTGGTACATTTGTTGAGAAACTGTACCTATATAAATTAAACTTACAGTTCAGAATCGTACCATGCTCATCTATCAACAATTTGGCCAAAAAACATTTTAAGAATGCAAAGCATTTTATTTAATAAACATACTTTTGTTTAAAAAAGTAATGATTTGACTACCCACTTGCATCAGCGTCCTTAAATAATGTTGTATGTTTATATAAAAAGAGCTATAGCTTCTATCTTTGGGGATCATTTAATGCAATGCAATGTTATTAATTAATGCTGCAGCTCTTCCACTTTTGTGAAAATATGTTTGAATCTCAAAGGTCCCACATGGAAAGGGATATAAGATATATGTATATAGTCAGCTATTCTTGAGTATTTAATAGTTTCACAGGTATAAACCTATTTACTTCATTTGCAATGCACACAAAATGACAGGAAAGTAAATGCTTGCATACAATATTATATGTATAACAATGTATACATATAATTATTGTGTTATAAAAATTAAACAGTATGAACAGCCTTTTGTGCAACTTGCAGTGAATAACAATAACATACAAGCTGCATGCTGCAACAATCCATTTGATAAGTATAATGGTAATGGCAATTACCATCAATTGTGGTGATGACCAGCTGTTTGTAAGCAGTAGTCTGTGCTAAAAGACTGTTAAGCAATAGGTATTAAATACCTAAACTACAATCAAGGCTGACATTGCAATGTTAAAGTCTTCTTGTGCCTGGTTTCTGAGGTTTTTTACAGAGGTTATCCATTTGATAGTGATTTTTTGTTCAATATTGTGTTTCTGAACACTTAGTTAAGGAAGCATTTAGATTAAAAGTCGAGTGAATTACTATCGAGTGTTTATCTGAGGACCTCAAAGACCGAGCATAAGGAAGGAATTCGCTTAAATAGATAATTTTGTTGAATCAATAGCTATCAAGGGTTTCTCTCAGGATCTCAGAAACCGGGCATTAAAGAAGCAATTTTTGAAGATGTATTGGGTTACACAGAAAACTCGGCTACCCTTTATATATTTTCAACATTCTGAACTATCTAAAAGAAGATTTACATCCAAATAATGAAATATGTAAATAACATGACATACCCTTTTTATGTTTTTTCTTAGCAGAGTCTTGCCCCTCATGGTTGTCGCTTTTCCTCTTTAAATTATTTTTCTGTGTGTCTTCTTTTCTACTCTTTTCTCTGTTTACTTTCTCTTTCCTGTTTTTGTGTTTCCTATCCTTTTCTGTAGCCTTGAAATATAAGAATTAAAAAGTGAAGATTAACATCGAAATATGCTCTAAATTATCAATGGACGCATCCTAACATTAATTTTAGAAACCAGTTTTGTAGTAATAATGTATGAATGGTAAAAAAAATACGAAATTCACCTGTGGTTGGGTCCATGACGATTTTCCTGTCCTCTTATTAAAATAATACTTTCTGCCCGGATTTGATTTAGATGTGCAAAGCACCCAGCCGTCAGATAATTTGACGACTCCCTTTTTATCAGAACTCATGACGAATTACTATAGAAATTAAATAAATATCATTAACACATCACAAAACGAAAATATATATATTTATTTGACAAATGAAATCAATTTGAGTTTTGTCTATGATTTTACTTGAAAACCAAACCACAACTTAGCCAAACAAAAATACACTGTATTGCGTAGGAACAAAGTTTATTTTTACTAATTTAAAATGAAAACTAACATATACCAGAGACAAGGAATTTTTACTTTAAAAAACAGGGATTGTTAGTTATAATACCCAAATTGCTAGATAGAAAACACTTGAACAATAGGAAGGAACAAGCAAAGCTAATTATAGATGACGCCATTATCGCTAGTACTTAACAGATGCCAAAAAAATAGGCCTCTCACTCCCCATCCGTAGGAACGTCGAGTCCTTGTCTCCGTCGCTGGTCGCTCTCTGCTGGGCTTCACACATGTAGGTGCGTGTTCTACCCGGTAGGAGTTGACCGCCGGGACACGGTAAAGAAAGCGGCAGTATGCATATGTCGTGACGAGCTTACGGATACCTATACAGACATACTGTTTAAATAGGCGTGTTAATGCAGCACGTCCAATCATACCATTGGCAGTGGCAACTAGAATGAGAGGCCCGTAGTTACGGGCCGCAGTATAGCTTCCGCGGATGGGGGGCAATGCCCTGAAGCCGCAAGCCACGCCCCTTGCGGGGCGTAGCGACATCTCACAGTCGAGCTCTCACTATAAATAAAAATACTACGGGAGGTGGCGTTAATTTGAAAAAGTAATCTTATACCGACCGAAAATCATACCAGAAATAGTTTTGTCTTATGAGATCAGGGTCAGCGCTCCAATAGTGGGGGAGTCTGTAGTCCATCCGATAAACTTATCATTTCGAAAATTTATCTTCAAAAATGAAGAAATAGGGGGCCGTAAAAGTTGTCAATTTTAGACCATTTTTGTACGAACTCTATCGCAACAATTAAAAATTTAGGAATTTCAAAGTTTTTTTTAATATTTAGTGGGATAGTAAAAAAAAAATACAAAATAGTTTTACATAAAATAAAACTTACCTATTATTTTTTCATCAATATCCGGAATCCATCTTGAGTCAAGCACCTATCTTTCAGCCTGTTGTCAGCATTACCTTTGCCTCTCCGCTGGTGGCGCCCTCTATACTTACCGTTGGTACTAAGTATTATATGCGCGCATCGGGTGATGGCACGATTTACCGCCATTATGGAACTCATGATGCACTAGGTAGACCTTACCTGGATTCCGGATATTGATGAAAAAATAATAGGTAAGTTTTATTTTATGTAAAACTCTCTATTATTTGTTTTGTATCAATATCCGGAATCCATCTTGAGTGATGTTTGTCGTGCGCTTAAGCCAAAGACGCTATAATGTGTTTAAGGATGTAAAATAAAAATTGAGTTAATAAAAATTAATAATGTAACTATGTAAATGTATTACAATAATTAATCAAGTATGACAAACTGCTTGCAGCCACATTAAATAAAATAAATAAATAACAAAAAATAATGGTAATCTTTCAATTAACAGGATCAAAATAATTAGATAAAGATACAGAATGATTGGGAATATTCGAATCATTTTGCAATTCCTTTTGATAATAATTTTGGAAGGTATGAATCATTTTCCAGTTACCAGTTGCAAGAATATTATCAATCGGAAAATTTTCTACAAAATTGAGAGAAGCTACTGCAGATCTTACCGACCCTGGAGTTGCATCAATACCACTAGCTTTTAAGAGAGACCTTACCCATCCGCCAATAATAGTTCTAGAGGCAGGTTTTATAATTATCCCCTTTTACTGTAATAAATAAATGTTTTATATTTCCTCGACGGTTTGGAGTAATACGTAATAATTGTCTTAACCAAAAAATCAAATTTAATTTTTAATCAGGATGTTCCCTAAGCCTCCATCCAGACTGCCTATGGTTATGGTTGTCTGTTTTCGAACCAAATGCTGGCCACAATACAATAGAAGTATCTTCCACAACTAATAACTATCAATTCGCAACAATGTAAGATCGTGAACCCTGCGGCCTGATGCTAGCAGTAAAAGAGTAGCCACATGTCTCGATACATGAAATATATTATTTTCGTCAAAATTGTAACTACTCATGTATTGCAATAAAATTTTAGGGTTCCAAATAGGTGGTTTAGCAGATTTCTCTCGTGCGACAGAAATAGCTTTCAATATATGTTTTATAAAGAAAGACGACAAATCAATATTTGATGTTACCTACATGTGTGAAAGTTGAAATAACAGATTTATGTACCAAAATAGTTCTATAAGGAAGACCTATATCACAATGTAAATGTGCTAAATATCGAGCTACTTGATCCGCATTAGGGTATTTGTAATTAATTGAATACGACTCACACCACCGCTTCCATCTTCGCCACGCTGGTCTGTAGGTTTTGAGTGTGGAGCCTCTCCAGCTTGACATAAGGAGTTTTTGTTCTTGATCTATCCAGTCTGTCATAATATCTGGCCACCCCAAATCAGCCATGCCTCCAAGTGTAGGTCTTGCACCTGTGGCGGATGCGTCCCTGTTCTGGTGTCTATCAGAGTGCGGGCTAGATCAGGAATCAGTAAAGGAGGATGTCGTGCTCGCCGTTGAACATCTGCCTGCCAAAATACCTTGTTCCACTTCGGGGCAATCAATATGTAGTCTCCGCTGGCTTGGTTTAAGTGTCTGAGAACCCTGGGAATCAAATTTGGTGGCGGAAACAACCAAGCTAGGTTGTAGTGCCACTGATGACCAAATGTGTTGTGGTGTTGTGCTTCTTGATCGTCCACGTCCAATGATGCGTACCGTGGTACTACGTGAGCTGTTCTCGATGTGAAGAGGTCTATTTCCGGCGTGCCCCATATTTGAAAGATTTGTTTCGTTGTCGTGCTCGTGAGGTGCCACTCTGGGCAAGCCTTCTACCGAAAAAGAGCATCTACCTCTGCATTGAATCTGCCTGGGAAATAAAGTGCCGTCAGATGAATGTTCTGTTTGTCTAGAACAGTAAGAAGTTGTCGGGTTTGTTCGAGCAGTTTCTTCGATTTTGTGCCGCCCTCCTTGTTTATATATGAGACTACTGTCCGATTGTCGGTTTGCAGCAGTATCTGTGCATTTTGGAGTTTATTTATTTATTTATTTTAAATAGAACGGCCGAAACCAATTACACTATTTAAATATAATTACTTACACTACATAATATATAATTTATTTAACACAGTCATGCATTCTTCTCACAAAAATTCAAGCACTCTGACAGAATCATCTTCCATTCAGTCACAAACACATCAAAATCTGTGTTTGAGTTCAGGAGAGCGTTAACAGCGGCTAATGTCCGAGGAATAGGTGACTTGGAGCGTGCAACAGTACGACAAGTTGGAACAGCCAGTAAGCGGTGTTTTCTGCTACGACAATAATTGTTTGGGACAATTTGATTGCAGATTTCATTATGTTATTTCATTATGATGGAGTTGCTGTTGGTGCTGACATATAGCTGCGTAAACCGCGAACATCTCTTTTTTGTTGGCATGCCATGTCTTTTGTAAATTCGTCCAGGTTCCCACAATACTTGTATCGTTGAGTTGTGCCCCCCACCCGATATCTGATGCGTCTGTAGTCAATAGGTGCGTCACCGAGCTCAAGTGGATTGGCATAAATTTTTCTATTGCCTGACACCACCACTCCATCTTTGACCGAGCTGGTTGAGGGACAGGAATCAGCCGGTACGGGTGTTTCACCGATAGCTGTCGACTGTAGTATTGCATAGTGCGACAGTGAAGGCGACCTCTCGGAGTCACAAATGTTGCAAAGTTGAGTCTCCCCATTAGAGTTTGGTACTGTTTGAGGGACCACTTGCTTCTCTGGAGCTGTTGGTGAAGTGCATTGCGTAGCGTTAGGCACTTCGGTTCCGACAGGGACTTTGCGTTGCGTTTTGTGTCCCATGTTATGCCGAGAAATTCGAGGCATTGTGTCGGAGCCAGTACAGACTTTTCGAAGTTGATTGTCCAGCCCAGTAAATGCAGAATCTTTGTCGTGAATGCGATGTCGTCTTCCAGCTGTGATTTTGACTGGTTTGCTAGAAGAAAATCGTCTAAATATACGACGCATCTGACGTTGTGACTCCTCAGTAATTCCGCCACCCAGTTGGTTATCGAGGCAAACGTTCTGGGTGCCAATGAAAGGCCGAACGGCAAACAAGTCATTTGAAGTAGCTGATGCTGATGTGGATCTTGATGATAATATAATCTCAGGAACCTGCGATGCTGCTGTGCGATGGCCACGTGAATATATGCTTGACTCAGATCTAGTTTGGCCAACCAATCTTGTTGTTGAAAAAATTTGGAACACGGAAGTGACTGAATAGTTGAAATGGTTTGGCTATTACGAACTGGTTCAGTTGCTTCAGATTGAAGATAGGACGGAAGGTCTGATCTGACTTCGGTACCAGAAATAACGTGGAAAGGTAGCTGGGTGTCCGTTCTGCAGGTTCTAGTACACCCGACTGTAACAAGGTTTGAATCTGTATGGTTATATTGGGAGATGTTTTGGTTCTGTAACATTTCAGAACCGTGGGACTTGGAAATATTAGCGGCGGCTTCAGTATGAAGGGAATGCGTGCACCGTTCAACAGCCGGCATATTTTGTCTGGCGCACCTAGGTTGCTCCAAGCATACTGAAATTGCTTTAGACAACCGCCTTGAAATGTCCGACAGTCATTCGCGACGCTTGTTTTTAGTGAAAACCTGCGATTGCGATTTCTTTCCCCTAAGTTTGGCTCGCTGGTTGCTTGCTCGGTTTTTGTTTTATTGAAAAGCGTGTGAGCCATGTTTTTGTCTTTTATTGTAGTTGTCTCGACGAAAAAATGTATCATCAGCTTGCTTACTAGTCGACGGTTTTTGATTTTTATAAGAACTCTCTTTAGAATTAGTTTATTTCCTATATTTCCTAGTGTCAAATATTTTTTTTTTTTTTTTTTATAGTTTGAGGTACTGCTTTTGATGATACAGTTAATTTATCCACCAAATTTTTTTTTTGAAGGTAGGTTTGAAGTGCCTCTTCATTAAAAAGTGATTCCTTACTAGGAGGAATTTTATGTAATACATCGCGATGAAAGCCTTCAGAAATTTGGCGCAACATAGCCTCTCGACGTATATTTATTAAATCGGCTCTACGACCGCACACTATTTGTAACAAGTCATCAGTAATCTTACTATACGCGGATTCTTTCGAAAATAATGTTTCCACTTTTTCGAATAACGTGTTGGGTGTCAACGTTTCTCTAGACTTATTTGACCAATCCACCAATGATTGTAATGTTTTATGCAATTCGTCTTTTTGAGAAAGTAAAGCATTCGTAATCCAGCAAAAGATCGTTCTAATAAATATGAGCGTGCATCTTCTTTTAACATATCCGATACAAAAAGCTTTAATTCGTCGTTAACATTTAACTCGACAAAACCGGGGGTAGCTGAATATTTCTTTTGTGCATCCGAAAACCGAACGGCATACCAATCATCACACTTAAAACGCTGTAGTTCCGTTAATTTTTTAAGAAATGCTTCATTCGCCTTAGGGTAAATTGGATATTTTACCGTTGTACTGACTTCCGACAAAATCTGAAGTTTGATATTTACAGGTCGTGGTAGGTTTAAATCGTTTGTGGTAACGGATGTATTGTTTTTAGCACTAGAATTCATACATTCGAATTTTTCATTCATTGTTTCATTCATTGTCAACATCGGAATTTTTCGATAAAAGGTTTGTTAAATAGGCCACTTGTTGTGATAAGAACTCAAATAGTGCATAACTCACGGTTTGAGAGTCCCTTCTCGATCTGCGTTTCTCAGGGCTGGGTCCACTACTCGTAGAAGAATCACTGTCACTATCTTTTGTACTTGGTGTCGGAGAACGAACCCTTTTACGCGATAACGAGCCGTCATTAACACTTTCTTTTCCATAATAACAACGGAGAGGTAATCAATTTCACGAATCTACAACAGAAATAGCTTCACCAAACGTTTAAAAGAATTAAGTAAGTAGAATTTTTTCGCGAAGTTTATACAGGGTTACTGGTAACTCGACGTATTCCTTGCAGGACGTCATAGTAGGGTTAAAATGCAGCAAATTAGGCCACCAAATGTTCTACCGAAATTCAGTAGTTTTTGAGTTAATTCGATTTTTAGCTTTTCTATGAAAAATCCCAGATTAAATCATTTGGAGCCAATTTAAAAATGATTTACGGCGCGACTGTACTGAAATTTAAGTTAACATCATAGCTGACGCCGTAGCAGATCCTTGTTAATAATTCAAAGTTCAAAAATGCCAAAAACTTTGGCAAATATCACTAAAGAAACATTTAGTTTTTTTGTGAATTTTGCTATTACTTCATACAAAATGTTGTCTAGTGAAAAAAAAAATTACTACGTCTGATGTACAAATTACTAGGAAAATATCCTTGTCTTATCAGCTATTCAGAAAGGTATGAAAGTTAATACAAAGTTAAGGACTACATTATGTGCGTCTCACAAAAAGGTGATTATTCGGAAAATCAATAAAACTATTTCGTGAATATTAGCATTATTTTTAATAATAAAATATCAGTTTAAAAACTTTTACTACACTTTCACACGTCTTGTTCGATGTGCTGCCCTCTGTTTCTAATACACGTTCTTATTCGCTTCCTCACTTCAGTTTTTGTGATTCTTGATGTGATTGTTGCCCTCATCTGGTCCGCTGCATCTCTTATTCTCTCCCTTAGTTCTTCAATTGAATTTACTGGGGTCACATAAACTAGGTCTTTCATATGACCCCAGACGTAAAAGTCTAGTGGCGTAAGATCAGGGCTACGTGCAGGCCACGGAATTGGCCCACCGCGCCCTATCCATCGGTTTGGGTAGGTTTCATCCAGCAATTGTCGAATTGTGATTCGGAAGTGGGCTGGACATCCGTCATGTTGATACATCATGTTTGCTCTTCTGTCTTCCGGTACATCCGTGAGCAGTGGTGTTAAATGATTTCTTAGGAAATCTTCATAAAGTTCCCCATTTAATGTTTGGGGTAAAAAATGTGGGCCAATTAATTTGTCGTCGATAATACCCATCCAAACATTAAGCGAGAATCTACGCTGGGATGCGGTTAGTTTCAGTTTCTTAGGATTTGCTTCTGCCTTCGGTGCCCAGTAATGTAAGTTGTGGTAATTTGTGATACCATCACGGTCAAAACATGACTCATCGGTCCACAGAATGTTTTTTAAAAAGTTTTCGCTTTCGGCGTCGGCATTTAGCATAAAACGACAAAATTCAAGCCGTCTTGGCGGATCTCCCTCTTCTAATGACTGGACAGGTTGATAGTGGTATGGATGTCGGCCTGATAAGTGAACTACAGACCAGACTTTCCACTGTGACATAGCAAGCTCACGCGCTACGATGTTTGTCGATATGTTGGGGTCGTCAATAAAACGTTGAAGAATCAGCTCTTCGTCCTCAGCCGTGTATCTCCGAGAACGACCAGTGTCAATTTGCCTGCTTCTTTGGACGCTGCCAGTTTCAGATAATCGCCGATAAGTCGATCCAAAAACACTAACGTGTGGGAGTCGGCGGTTGGGAAAACGAAGTTGATATTCTCTCCGCGCCTGAGCAGCGTTACCGTCACTAAGTCCGTAACAGTACATTATGCCAGCGTATTCAAGGTTAGAATATGCAGCCATAGTCAGCACTTATGAAGGCACAGCACAGCACAAGAGCAAGATACGCAGTATCAGTTAAGGAAATAGCCAGATAACAAAACACGAGCTTGCGCGACGTAGAGTTGAAACTAACTGACTCTGACGACCAGATTTTGTAAAGTCGCACCCCGTGTCATGCCGGGAGAACAATAGTGACCAATCACAAAGCTTGCCGAGTGTTTGGGGTTCAAGCGCAGGTAAAAACTACGAATAATACGAATATGAAACAATAGGTTGACCGTCTCGCAATTTTACCTGCTCCTCATAAAACTCATTCTTTCCCTGTCACACATGCAAAAGTATTGACAATCATACCTTTCTGAATAGCTGATAAGACAAGGATATTTTCCTAGTAATTTGTACATCAGGCGTAGTAATTTTTATTTTCACTAGACAACATTTTGTATGAAGTAATAGCAAAATTCACAAAAAACTAAATGTTTCTTTAGTGATATTTGCCAAAGTTTTTGGCATTTTTGAACTTTGAATTATTAACAAGGATCTGCTACGGCGTCAGCTATGATGTTAACTTAAATTTCAGTACAGTCGCGCCGTAAATCATTTTTAAATTGGCTCCAAATGATTTAATCTGGGATTTTTCATAGAAAAGCTAAAAATCGAATTAACTCAAAAACTACTGAATTTCGGTAGAACATTTGGTGGCCTAATTTGCTGCATTTTAACCCTACTATGACGTCCTGCAAGGAATACGTCGAGTTACCAGTAACCCTGTATAACGGTAACAATTGAACGACGCGAAAAACGACGCTATAATGGCGGTAAATCGTGCCATCACCCGATGCGCGCATATAATACTTAGTACCAACTGTAAGTATAGAGGGCGCCACCAGCGGAGAGGCAAAGGTAATGCTGACAACAGGCTGAAAGATAGGTGCTTGACTCAAGATGGATTCCGGATATTGATACAAAACAAATAATATGGTCATTTTTCTACCTGAAAAAAAAATATATTTTGATTCTGTCCATTTTGATAAAATAAACGCTAAATGTTAACTCACAACAGAGCTTTTTATCTTTCAGTAATTCGATTTTGAATCCAATGAGTGGCTTTTACGTGATACTCGCACAAATGAAAAACAAACTGACAAACAGACAAAAATTTTAAAACAGATTTCTGAAGTGAAAACTTCTATTCTATTTTATTTTCTATTGTGCAAAGCCGATGTCGACCACTCTGCCAATGTCAAAAGTGAATTAGAAAAGCAAGTGTGTATTGTTAAAAATGAAGGCTCCACTGTACTTTATCACCCGCGCGTCCGAAACTCCAGTTTTATAGCATGTTGATGTCACCGAGTAAAACACTTTCGCAAAATATTACACCGCGCAGCCGAGTAGTTTTTGAGAAAGAAATCCTAAAGTTTCAAAAAAATCAACTTATTTGCACAATAAAATTGACACTTGACATCCACAGAACACGAGAGTTTACGACAGATAATATATGTATTTTCACTAATTTCGTACAGATTCGTCGAACGAACAAAATCTAACGAATTTGCGCGAAATATAACTTAGAGAGATGTATTGATGATTTTTATAGTTAAAGTTATGTAAATAATAATAATAATATAATATAATATATAATAAATATGTTTGGACATTGTCGCCGCCACGTCATCCGCGGTACCAGAACGCACGAGCTGGCCAGCCTCGTCGTCCCGGTCCAGATCCAGACAACGTAGCGACGAGATTTTATATATATTTGTTTTGTGGTTGTTTGTAGACTTATTTGTACCTGAGTTTTATTCCGAGAAGAATCTTCAATATTTTGGGAGGTTTGCTTCGCATAAATTGACTTTTAGTTCTTACTGGTTCGCCCCATGGTTCAGCTCGCCATCTGTAGTTAAAATTAAATTGATTCCCACCGTTCTACACATGATTTAAATAAACGTTTCTGGTGTCTTAGGTGTGAAGTCATAGCACAGAAGTGTTACACACATTCTGCTATAGTTGATTCAGTTACATGCTCTACGAATCATCGTAGTTTGCCGGGTATTTAGGATAACCGCACGTCTGCCAATTAACCTCTTGCCATTTGCTATGTTCAACACAGAACTTTAACTCTTATTAGGTATACCTCAGTTGTATGTACTTAATACCCTCTTAGTACATACAACAATTGTCTTAGGGAGACTTCGTATTGCAGCACCGAAGTTCTCCCACTTTAACACGGACTGATCACGGCCTTCCGCCTAGTCCAACTCTCACGAGGTTTCCGCATTGCCGTATCGAAAGACCTCTTAATGTAACTGACTTCTAAGAGCATCAGAAACTTCTTATTATTGCGTACTTAGATTGTGTACTAAACTGCTCTTTATAAAGCTAGGAAATTATTATTAGGCTGGGAATCACTACACTATTGTCTAGTGCTACCACTTAGCTTATACACTTCTGGACACATCTTTTGGCCCACCTTGTATTTTCAGTTTCGTTTGGTCCTAGCTAAAATTTTATATTAGGTCGAGCAAAAAGTTTTTATGCAGTTTTGAACCTGGCACATTCACAATTTCATTCAATAGTCTTTTTTTGAATTTCGAACACAGAATTTAAAGAAACAAAAGACAATTTGGAGCTTGTTTGTTGATATCAAACAATCGAATACTAAGAAAACTTGGTTTTATTGGTTTACTTGGATTTAATTCTTGAAAAAGTGATTGATATCTTTGATTTTGCAACAAACATTACTTATTCTTAACATTAAGGTGAGGTTCTATCAATAATCTATGGATACTTCACCTGAAGTCGCCGCCCAAGCTGTGGCACTTATTCAGGCCGGACACAGCCAAAGAAACGTGAGTGCTCAACTTAATTTAAGTCGATCTGCGGTCCGAAATGTTTATCGGAGGTACCTAGAGACTGGCGGCTTTGTTCGTCGCCAAGGAAGGCCACGATCTCGGGTCACAACTGAAAGGCAGGATCGATTCATCGTGACGACCAGCTTGAGAAATCGTCACCTTACCTCCATTGAGATACAAAACCAACTTCGCGACTTCCACGGAGTATCTGTGAGCGCTCGAACTGTTCGGAGAAGGTTAAAAGAACGCGATATGGTACCACACAAGCCAGCTAATGGCCCCAAACTAACGCGAGCCCACCGAACAGCGCGCCTTCATTTCGCACGCAGTCATTTAAATTGGACACAGCAAGATTGGAGCTGTGTACTCTTTTCTGATGAGTCTAAAATTGTGTTACATGGCAATGATGGAAGGAAGAAGGTCTACCGACGTAAGGGAGAGCGTTTCGCACAATGCTGCTTTGAAGAGAGGGTTGCTTATGGCGGTGGCTCATGGACTGTCTGGGGCGGTATATCCGCGAGCGGCAAAACTCAACTTGAGGTTGTTACAGGACCACGGCTGCCAACATTAAATGCTGAAAGCTACGTTCGTGAGTGCTTAGAACCTCACGTGATACCATACGCGGACTATGTGGGCCCAAATTTCCTTTTTATGCATGATAATGCAAGAGCCCATGCGGCCGGCATCGTCAGGGAATATCTTCGGGATGTGAACATCACAGTTATGGACTGGCCAGCCAGAAGCCCAGACATGAACCCCATTGAGCACATGTGGGACGAGCTAAAAAGACGTGTTAGGGCTCGTCAGCCAGTTGCCCAGACGATGCAGGAGTTGAAAACTGCCATAGAAGAGGAATGAGAGATGATCCCTCAAAATTTCATAGAGCGGTTGATAAACTCTATGCCTAATCGTATGAGAGCTGTGGTAGATGCCCATGGAGGCAACACGCGTTATTAAATTAAACCTTTATTTGATAAAACATGTTTTTTATTCAAAAATCAATTGCCTTTAACAAGGCGCATATCCGACTTGTTAGGCGTAGCTCCATGTCGTATGGTATTCTGAATTCAAATTTAAAACAATACGATCGAAAAAGATGGTAAAATGTATCAGGTTTAAAACTGCATCAACAGTTTTTGTTCAATCTAGCAATCATATTTCGGTAGGGGCCATCGAAACCTAAACTCTAAGGTGGGCCAATAGATGTGTCCAGAAGTGTATTTTCTCTCAGATGTGCTGCCATTAACTGGACGCCTCTTTCAAACACCAATCACTTTACTTTGCACTAGATATTTAATCAAATATATTAAAATTGTGGTGTATTCAAATGCGACGCCAAAACGTAGTGCCAAAAAACATAAACTATACTCTTTGTCTATGGTGATCTCTCTATGAGTTCGGTGTTACCAGCCAGTAGATCACCTTATGCTATTATGACTCATTTGTTACACGTTTCGTACTACTAATATTAATTTGACTCGATTACCTTTATACTTCTCGACCTACACGTCGCGACACTCCCGCCCGAAAAGTCTTAGAGCAGGGTTAGTAAGTTACGCGTCCACTCTGCAATTTTCTCCAGAGCTCTGGTGGCCGCGCCTCTTCTTTGTTTAACCTCGTTGTTTACCTGAATTGACTTCTCAGGTTCATTCTCTTTCTGACTCAATATTTTTTCTCTGTCCGTGCTCTCTGATACATTATCAAAGTCTTCCAACATACTCATTTCCGTTGGTATTATTATCGACTCTCTATTTTCTTTCTCCTTTTCTAAGCTATCTGATATGTCTTTTGTATTTATGACTTCCACTTCCAATGGTATAAATTTGTGTACAGTTATATTCTGTGGTACCTCACTTTCTCTTTCTAATGCGTTCTCGTCGTATTCTATTTCTTCATTGTCCTCCATTTCCAATGGATATAAATGAGTTAAAGATCTTACAAACTCCTTACTTCCAACTTCGACCTTCGCAACTCTGCAAAGTCCATCAGAACTTTTGACCAATGAAGTAATTTTTCCAACTTTCCATTCTTCTCGATTTCTACTTTCTCCCTTTATTTGCACGATTTGTCCTACCTTCGGGATTAATTTTGCCGTGATTCTAGGTTCTTTGACAGAATGTCTATATCGTTCACGTAGACTTTGTAAATAGCGATTTGTGAACATGTCCTTAAATTCACTGAGGATAACTAAACCTCTTTTCCAAGCCTTGATAAGGTCGGATTTCGTCGTAGTACCTTGTACTAAAAAGTCTTCGGTTGAACCTTCCATCGTTATGCATTTTCCCATAGTTAAGAAATCAGAAGGTTTTAAAATATGTACCAATTCAGAATCAACACAAGTTAATGGTCTTGTATTGATAGTTGCTTCAATTTCTTTTACTAATGTAACCAATTGACTATCCGTCAGCGTGTGCTTTTCTAATGTTCTTCTCATACAATTCTTCACTATTCCAATTAATCGTTCATAAAATCCCCCGAACCAGGGAGCTAGTTGGGGTATGAACCTCCAACGAATTTCGTGTTTAATACAATAAGGATTGGATAGTATTTCTGACATAAGTTTAAAATTTGTAGCATTATCTGATGTGATTATTTGCGGCATACCTCTTGTCGATATCATTCGTCTCAAAGCATTAAGTCCTTCTTCTGCTGTGAGATCTTGAACAACCTCTAAATGCACCGCCCTGACTGCTAGGCAAGTGAAAAGTGCTATCCAACGTTTACTTGTTTCATTTCTATGTTTAATTAGTACAGGGCCCATGTAGTCCAGGCCTGTAAATGTGAATGGTGATGTGTAATTTACTCTTTCAGTGGGTAACGCAGGGGTTGGCGGTAGCTTGAACGGTCCCCCTCCGTGTTTCTCACATCTAGGACATTTCCTTATATCTTTCTGTACTTGGCGTTTTCCATGTGGAATCCAAAAGGTTTGACGAATTATAGCGAGTGTATGGTTAACACATACATGATGATTGTCGATATGAGTCTGGGTGATAATCTTGTTAGTGTAATCACAATCCTTTGGAATAAGTATTGGATAACGTTGGTCATACGACCAATTTGCATTCTTTAAATGTCCTTTGCATCTTAAAATTCCATCTACGTCCAGAAATAGTCCAAGATTAATTTTTAAGCTTGTTTCTTTCCCTTCTAGTTCTCTTGGAAAATGATCGGCTTGTAGTTTCTTAAGCTGCTTAATTTTGTCACCCTTTTCTTCACTTATGTCTACATCAATCTTAGTTTGGTTACTTGTACTATCTATATCTTGGTTTTCCACATCGAGTGTATTTTCTGTATCTATTGGATACTCTTGTGACTCTTTCGGGAGACCCTCCCCCGCATAAAGAGAAGAAATTTCTCTGATTCCTGACGGCCAGGAATCCGGATGTTGTAATAAAAATTGGGGACCAGTCAGCCATCTTGCTCTATCTTTTTTAGAGATGAATGGTCTTGTGGCAACATCCGCTGGATTTAGATCTGATGGAACATGTCATATTATTAGGTTTTTATTCGTTTTAATTTCTTCGACTCTTCTGGCCACGAACGGTGTGAGAAGTTTGTTCGACTTGCACCAGACGATAACAATTTGACTACCAGTCCATAGTATTTAACTTGTGATATTAGATTGTAAAAACTGGGATACATATTTGATCAGCCTCGTTCCAATTAATACCCCTAGTAACTCTAGCCGAGGTATTTTCAGATTGTCTTGATCTTTCAAAGGAACTAGCCTTGATTTCCCTAGGACAAATTTTAACTCTTTGCTACTCAATCCAAGGCCAGGATACAGAGTACCTGTTATCTATAGTTTCAGTAGTTTCATTGAGCTTTTTTACAACCTCAACTTCTCAATTTTCCCTTGGAGAATCGGTTATGTATAAAATGTATATACATTAAATACTAAAAGTTAACAGAAATGGTTTCTTATGTATATATACCAGTTACAGGTATATACGAAATTCACATAAAACAAAGTAGGTAACCTTCATAAATTATACTAAATTAAAAATGATTAATTATTAAATTTTAATTTTAATTAATTATTATCCTTGTTTACAGTTGAGAATTTAACAGGGCATAAAGCACGATTATGACCTATTTTCTGGCAATGAAAACATTCCCTTTTATTGGTACATTCTGCATAAGAATGTCCTATTCTAAGGCAACCATAGCATCTGTTCTTTAATAGGGATTTTCTTTCTTTTATTTCTTTGAATTTAGTACATTCATCATTATAGTGCGACTCTTTACAGAAGATACAATGAAATTTAGACTTCTTCCTAGGTGGCTCTTCTTTTCCTTGGTTTTTTCCAAGATAACTTGTATATTTTTGCTTTCCATAGTTCCTTTGGGAAGTATATCCATTGTTCTGTGTCGGGTGGTATCGAGTTTTTTCCTTATTGATTTCGTAGTTAGTTTTCTCTTGTCTCCTTTGGTATTCTTTTCTCTTTAGATTTGTGTGACCACTATTCCCAGTAGAGTGAAGTGTCTTTACAGTGTAATATTCTTTCTCATTTAGGTTTTTCTCCTGCGTTAGTCTATTTGCATCTTCGCGTGCTGAAATGATAATTTCTAAATATTTTCTTATCTCTTCGATCGATTCTTGCTTTATTTTCAATTTCATTTCATATATTATATCTTCAGGAAATTTCTCCATTACCATAAACCTCAAGTGGTTATGGTTGATATTTTCACCCATCGAATCCAAAACTCTTAAATGCCTTTCAATTTCAGTTAAAACTCTTCGACAATCTGTTATGGTTTTGTTTGCTGGATTTATCTTGTAGAGTGAGGAATAGTGCGCATCAACCACTTGAGTTTGTTTCCCGTATCTGTCTTTCAAAGATTGGATGGCTATGGAATAATTTTTATTCGTAATTTCTAACCCGTCTATCACTCCCTTGGCTTCCCCTTTTAATGAATTCTTTAGATATAATAACTTGTCAACGTCTGGCAAATTCCGATTATGAATATTGGAACTAAATTGGTCCCAAAATTGGTACCATTCAAGAACGCTACCTTCAAACTGTGGTAACTCTAATTTTGGTAGTTTTCCTGATAAGAAACGTTCTTCGTTCTTGTTGCTATTTGACGTCGAATTTTCACATTCTTCAATTTTCACTTTAAGCTCACAGCAGTTTTCTTCAGCTTCCAGCTGTATTGTAGAGATGACAGAAACCTCATCTACTTGCGGTTCGTTAACAAGTCGAAAATAATTATTTAGTTCCCTCTCCAATCGTTGGAGACAAGTATGAAGTTTAGAGTATACTACTCTTCCTTCATGTAAGGTTAAGTCATTTATTTCCTCAGAAAGTTTGTTAGTTACATTTCGAGCACATTCGGACAGAGTTTTTATTTTGTCACACAAGCCGTGAAGAATGAGGAGCATGGCTTCCTCCATATTGATGGCTTCAGATGTTGTTTTTAGTAGTAACCTGACTTCATTAGATATTTCTTTAGTTGTAGATCCGATGACACATTAACTCCAATGACTAACAATATTGGTCCTGTTGGAAGGATAAGTGCACAGGTTTTTGTAACGTACCTAGTTATTTCTCTAAACAATATTTAATTTTCCTGTTGTTGTTGATAGGTAAAATCCATTACACTGGCTGTATTGTCTCGGAAAAATTAGTGAATTTGTTTTGCGAGGAGCTCGTGGCCAAATAACAACAGCCGCACGGGACGATCCATCAGGTTAAGCTACACTTGCCGGGGTTGACCGTGGATGGGTGACCATCCCCACATACCAAGACTCCTCCGCGCCTCGAAAAGCACGTTAAGTCGTTGGTCCCGGCTATCATTCGTGGATCTTTCGACAGTGGTTACGGGTCATCAGAAGCCCGAAAGTCTGGTCTTAGGAAGGGACATCGCATTAGCTATTACGGGATTGTGGAGGTCAGATGGGCAGTCGCTCCATGCAAAATACTGGTATTCAGATGCATCCGATCATACTGGAAGCCAACCCCAACATAGTTGGAAAAAGGCTAGGCAGATTGATTTATTTTTCATTGGACGCTATACCTACCGATATTCATTTGTTAATAATTTTTTTATCAACACATATCTAAATGGTACTGACCTTTTTATTCATCTAGGCACACTTATTTTATTCCCGACGTGGGCTAAATCAAGGCTGTAGTTATTTTGTTCTCACAAACACTAGCACCGTTTAAACTTTTTCAAAACAATTAATTGAAAAATTGAATTTCGCACCGAAAGTCAGAGACCAGTCGTAGAGCACAAATATTGCAAACAGTACTGCCAATGTCATAATCATGTTTACTTCCGGTTCTGTACTCAATGCTGCACTATGTCATATTGTTATTTCGATTTCAACTTCAGTTTTATAATAAATACTTTTTGGAGTCGTATCTTTGTAAACTAATGAATACAAATGTTTTTTATTCATAAAATGAATAAAAAACAACATCATCTAATTTATTTCACAAAACAAGGAATAAACATAAGAAATACATTTTATTTCAATAACAAGTAACGTTCCATCCTAGATGGCGTTGCTTAGAGGTTATTTGTCGTATCAAATATCGAGTGATATTATTTATTTACCTGTGATAGTTAATCTGAGTATAATTGCATTGAGAAATATTCAATTTTATTAGAGTCAGTAGCAGCGAAACGTGTATCAAACTTATCCAACATTTTTATCTTCTTCAACCTTTGATACAAGTTTTACACGGAGCTTTCACAGATGGCAGCACCAGTAAGAACTGAATTTTATTTGTTATTTTAATCTTGTTTATTTAATATTGTTATTGATTTTTCTTCTCGGATCCCAGCATCTCCACCATGTCGCCGCCACGTCATCCGCGGTACCAGAACGCACGAGCTGGCCAGCCTCGTCGTCCCGGTCCAGATCCAGACAACGTAGCGACGAGATTTTATATATATTTGTTTTGTGGTTGTTTGTAGACTTATTTGTACCTGAGTTTTATTCCGAGAAGAATCTTCAATATTTTGGGAGGTTTGCTTCGCATAAATTGACTTTTAGTTCTTACTGGTTCGCCCCATGGTTCAGCTCGCCATCTGTAGTTAAAATTAAATTGATTCCCACCGTTCTACACATGATTTAAATAAACGTTTCTGGTGTCTTAGGTGTGAAGTCATAGCACAGAAGTGTTACACACATTCTGCTATAGTTGATTCAGTTACATGCTCTACGAATCATCGTAGTTTGCCGGGTATTTAGGATAACCGCACGTCTGCCAATTAACCTCTTGCCATTTGCTATGTTCAACACAGAACTTTAACTCTTATTAGGTATACCTCAGTTGTATGTACTTAATACCCTCTTAGTACATACAACAATTGTCTTAGGGAGACTTCGTATTGCAGCACCGAAGTTCTCCCACTTTAACACGGACTGATCACGGCCTTCCGCCTAGTCCAACTCTCACGAGGTTTCCGCATTGCCGTATCGAAAGACCTCTTAATGTAACTGACTTCTAAGAGCATCAGAAACTTCTTATTATTGCGTACTTAGATTGTGTACTAAACTGCTCTTTATAAAGCTAGGAAATTATTATTAGGCTGGGAATCACTACACTATTGTCTAGTGCTACCACTTAGCTTATATTTTCTCTCAGATGTGCTGCCATTAACTGGACGCCTCTTTCAAACACCAATCACTTTACTTTGCACTAGATATTTAATCAAATATATTAAAATTGTGGTGTATTCAAATGCGACGCCAAAACGTAGTGCCAAAAAACATAAACTATACTCTTTGTCTATGGTGATCTCTCTATGAGTTCGGTGTTACCAGCCAGTAGATCACCTTATGCTATTATGACTCATTTGTTACACGTTTCGTACTACTAATATTAATTTGACTCGATTACCTTTATACTTCGCGACCTACACGTCGCGACAGACATATCACACAACGCCATCTAGCCCCAAGCTAAGCAACCTAATGCTTGTGTTATGGTAACGAGATGGCTGATAAACTACTTATATACATTTTTTTTTTTTTTTGTAAATACATACATATTATAGATAGAAAAACACCCAGACTCGGAAAATACATATGTTTTACTGTCGCGTATCATATTTTGATCAAGATACAACCTCACACGGACCTGCAAATTTCATAAAACGCAAGAAAATTTGAATTTCGCGGGCTACCACAGCGCATCCCCCTTAATCAAATTATAAATAATAATTTAAATTGTACTCATAAGCCGACGTTCGCACGGACTTAAAGATATCGCAGCGATTTTTTTTTTTGGCGCACTGTATTTTCAACACTCTGCTTAGCGCCGATAGTTGAAAATCCAACGGTGTGTTTTTTCGACGCGCTGGGATGCACTCTGTTGTTATTAGATTGGATTCTCAATGCTCAGCTTAATACCGCGAGTTGAAAATCCAGTGCGCGATAAAATCCTGCTGCTATTTTTACGTCCGTACGAACGTTGGAACCATAGGAACTTTGGTAATGGATGATACGTAATCAAATGTTAGTGGCGCCAACGTTTGACAGTTGCCACTTATTGTCGGTATCTTTTTTTTGTGTGTTATGGGTGGTGTAAGTGTTTCGTGTTATTTGTCTCCGACCAGTCGTTTTGGGTTAGGTTAGGTTCAAAAACGTTCCCCCCAGGAGGGTTCCCGCATTGTCGAGGCGGGGGGGCTAAGTAGCCGTGGCTTGGTCACCCACGGTGAAGCGAAGAGGAACCCGAGGCGGGGGCCGCTCGTCAGGGCTTTTACCGATAAACCGACGACGTAGCGACCAGCGGGTAGGTTGCGGTGACCGTATGGGCGACACCGCAACTGAGGCGGGCCGCGGTGTCTTATGGGAGGCATCGCGGCTGAGGATTGGAGGCCGCGGCGGGAGAGGAGTGCCGGTATTGCGGTGCGCCGCTCTCCCTACCTTCCGCGGCCTTGACGGGGCCGCCACCGTTTGATGGCGGACGCGGTGGGGCCGCAGGGGAAGAGGAGTGTCGGTATGACGCTGGCCGCTCTCCCTATCCTCTGCGGCCGAAATTGGGCAGGCGGCGGAGCGCGCGCGGGAGGACGACCCTCACGCGGCGCCGCTCCGATGGCGGAGGAGGGGTCGGAGAAGACGTCAGTTTGATAGTCATCTCCGACTCCTCCCAGGTGGAGGCCAGCAGGCAACGGGTGTGGGGGCACCCTTGCCTGTATTGCACAGGCCCCCCACCAGTGTCGGACGGGAATGGCCAGGTGTTCCCGGTCATTCCCGTAACCCCCCAACCTGGGGGGCATGCGGGGCCCGCCATCTAGGCGGGCATGCGCCGGGAGGGTTGTGGAAGTAAAGGCTGAGCCGGTTTCCCATGGCCCTCCCATCACAGCGATGTGGGAACACTGCTGAGTTTTAGTGGGTATACTGTCATTCCGACAGGAGTCCCACATACCCCGTCTCGTCCCCCACGAGCGGGGATGCATAAAGCATTTCTCAGCGTCAAAAAAAAAAAAAAAAGGTTCAAAAACGGTCACAGAACCGAGTTAGCCAACCCCTACTCCACGTGATACTTGTTTGCCCTTCCCTGAGAGTATTTTTTAGAGCCAGAGGTGCGTAGGGAGGGCAGCCTTCGCCCGCTGTAGTAAGGTGAAGGCCTCGCTTCTTGCCAAATTTCATGATTCTAGGACAACGGGAAGTACCATCAAGGTTTTGATTTACTCGCGAGTATCTAAATACATATATGGCATGGCCGTATTTTTTTATTGCGTTGACATAGCAGCTTCTTTTTTTTTTTAGAATTTTAAGAGATCATAGACCTACTTATTCGATAACTGACAGACAGACGGACAATGAAGGTGTGCGTTACGCCAGCGGAATATTGTCGCTTTTCAGGATTTCGGCTTGACAGAAATTAGTACCTCATCTCGTGTAATGGTGCCCGAAATTTATAATTTGTGCGTCCAGCCGATCCTAAGATATTCACGAAAAACAGATTCCGCTGAAATAACGTTACTGCAGCGGCATGTTTTTTTACCAGTGGTCGTAGCTGAATACAAACTAACTACTTAGATAGATACCTATAATTTGTGCCTAATTGTGCCCAAAAAATATAATTTGTGCGTCTTGAGCTTTCAGAGTTATTCAAGATGCCGCTGGGGTAACGTTTAGCGAATTGCTGTATCTATAAGATGGGTCTTAATTTGTGCAATTTTATTTTTTCTATAATTGACACCATTGAAAAATTAGATTTTTTTTTCAAAAACCCTAATATCAATCCTCGCGCTTCAATGAGAAACCCTAGAAACTTACCTATTATGGTGGTTTGTACCTTTTATGAACTCAAAGCATCATGTGAAATAAGATGTTTATATTCCAACTCCTTAGAGAGTTACTCCATTTTAATTAACATCTGGCTACGATATAATGTAACGCTCCAATACATGAGTTATTGTTAAGTGACAGTAATTAGGATTTTACTAATAATTTTAATTTTTATTCAATTGTTTATGCTTAAAGTTTCACCTGAAAAAACCTTCTAACTACTTAGATATAAGAAAACAAACGAAAAGAAATCTTACGATTAACCGAACAAATTCGAATGACTACAATCATAAAAGCGGCCGTACAGTACAGTATGCCAACCTTCTTATCGTAAATTTGTAGTACAACATTTCGTTTTTTGAAACAGTCTCACACAAAAGTTAAAACTTAAGCAAAGTTAAAACAAACTTAAACAAAGTTAAAACTTAATTTAAACTTATAATTTATTGTTTTGTAAAACGCGTAGGTATGTACGTACACAGTGTGTAAGCCATATTATGATATTGAGGATTTGCAAACCTTTAAACTCTCAGTTAAATGTTAGTATGTATCTACAGCAATCTAATAAAGACCACTATAAATAATAGGTTTATTTGACGAGAAAGTGTATTTTTATTGCCAAGAATTAAAAGAATAAAAACCGGTTATAGATTTCGTTTTGAATTTAAATAAAATAGCATGATAGGTATGATACCTCTGTGAAATTTTGTTTTCTTATTTAGGTAATAGAAATATTCACAAATTAATCAAATTGAGGCAAGTGGATGTCTATACTGGTGCCGATTCTCTTGTACACCGAACTAAACTAACACTAAAATTCCTTACTTTTGGGTCTGAGAATCTTAGAGCTATTCTGCAAAAAAAAACCTCAAATTAAAAAACAATTTTGACACAACTAAAATCGAGTTTAACAATCGTGACTCCGCGTGGTATTGTGCCCGTAGTTTATTATGACCCAGTGGCTGTAATTGGAACTAACGAAATTTCTATGAAAAGTGACAAGGCTTGTCATATTTTGTTCACCGAGCAGGGAGTGGGTAGCTTCAACGTGTTTTTTTATGGATTTTTTTTTGGTACCTACAAGGGAGGCCAAATTTTCATTATTTTTGTGATAGGACACACCGTTTTCGAGATATAAGCAAAAGAAAAAAAATACTATTTTATAAATTCAGTAATCTACCCATGTATTTACCTCTCTATCCCTTTCACATAAACCGCATACAAAAACTTATTACGTAGTACTTATCTAAGTAGGTGAAAAGAAATATTCGGAAGTTTTCAAATCGAATAGTCTCAGATATATGAATGAACGCCTAAAGTTTGGTCAATCTAAGAAGTCCGATTTGACATGAGGGTGTCCCTCTTTGTCCCGCTATGTTTGTCTCTCTTTGGCATATGAAACGATATTGGCTGTCAAAAGGGACCTATTATTTTGTAGCGAGTTTAGTAATAGTCACTGGCATTAACGCAATCTAGCGGTGAATAGTCAAACTTTAATAGATAAGTACTCTAGGCGTGACCAAACATGTACTTAGCTCGGCGAATAATTGCGAATACTACTCAAAACTTCCGAATGCATCCGCAAATAATACGACGGAAATACTTCGGAATATTACTCTTCAGCAACGCTAGTCGTTACCCTGATAGGTATTGTGCCATGTGCGTGAGATCTGACGATAAAATAAACGAGCATCTTCGGGGCGTTGTGCGATTTCTCGTCGGGGGAAATCTTTTGGGTTCGCGTTACTGCGTCACCGCGACACCTCGACACCGTGACATGTTATGTTAGTTTTCACTTCTGTCGGCAGTCCCCATGACTGCCAAAATACGTTCTGTTACTTATTTCTCGCTTCTTCCAGTACTTCTTTTGCAAAAATCTTTAATTTGTATAGACACAGAAAGTTTACGATTTTATTAAATAATAGATAAATAAATCCAGGTGTTCAAACTACACGGGGCCAGCTTATTTAAAGTCTGGCTGGTGTAATGTGTCTCACATTTAAGCCCAGTTTGTAGGTAACCCGATTCTACCGCGCGCGTAATGGCTACACTCCTACCAACTTATCTGAGAAATGGCGAAAATTGGAACATTGGCCGTCATGTTGAAATGTCTTGGATTGTGCCGACGCATGTCATTCGATTGTGTCGACGCATCGACGGTGGCGTCCTCATTCAGTTCACAGATAAGTTGGTAGGACTGTACACAACTGTACTACGGACGCGGACGGGTCTCTATTTTCATCATTCCACCCATTCCCAAGCTGACAGTGGCAAGCTTAGCTTGCGTCGTCGCTTGATCAATTGACCTTTGATCCACGTGAGCTCTCGATAGAGAGTAGCATATACCTATACCACAGATTAATACAGATGGGACACTCCGCAGTTTAGGTATGAAGCTATGAAGTACGCGGCGGGCTCATCTCACTGGGTCAATTCAGTGTGGGCTACCGCGCACCGGCCGGCTCGCACGTTAGTTCAATACACACTCACGCGCCGCGTCGTAAAAGAAGACAACTCTAACGAGTCAGAAGGTTACGTAATAGAAAGAGGCACTTATAGAGAATATAACTGTAGGTAATGAATCGTTGGGGTGCGTGGACAGGAAACCTCCCCGAGTGCCCGGGGGCTGGAGTTCCCTTACGGATACGTCCGGGCCAGATTTTTTTTTTGTACACATATTATTCTTTGCACGTGAGGATGAAACGAACGCACCCAGCTTTTATTTGCGTTTGACATTAACAAACAGTCAAGTTTGGCACTGTCATTCAGCTGTCATTCGTGCGCATGCCGAACATGTTGGAGATATTGGATGGACGGACGAATTTTAAAATTACGAAATAGCCTAAACTTTAACAATAACTTCTGATAGTGGTAGTTTACACAATGGATACTCAAGAAGAGTTACTAACCTTCCTCGACCTATTAGATTTAAATGAGGACGACATAGATAGACCTTTGAAACATTTGATTGAAAGAGGTAAACATTCAAATAAACATTTAAGGAGCGCGACACAATTATTGCAATATAAACTGCTTGTAAATGTTCAAGAAAACACGGAATGTGAAATTGATGAAGAATTTGAGTTCGCCGTTAAATTGGTAAAGGATCTGTGCAGTGAGAACGTCGATTATGTATGTAAAATCATCGACATTGTACTACGTCTTCAACCAAGCAAAATAGTGAGTAGAGCTGAACATTTGCTTCAACAAATACTGTCTAACATTGAATTTGGAGCAGAAACATCAATCTTATTAGACAAGGAAACAACCATAAACACATTACTATTCTTGAAAGTCGCTGACAGTATTCTGAATGCTACAATAATTTTAAGAGAAAAGGTTTCTCTACTGTACCTAGAGACAGCATTAGAAAACATACTTGATTCTCCAGATGAAGCACTTAAGATATATTTTTTAACTAACACTGTCCCTAGATTAGTGGATGGAGTTGTTGGATACAACATCCTTGACAGAATATGGATGTATATACAATCTTTGAAATCAGACAAACAAGACAATGCTTCAAAAGTACTGAGCTGCCTCTCAGATTACTACCTACCCACACCAGATGGAAAAGGAGAGAGCAAGTTTGTGTCAGATATTATATTCCAAAGCAACTTTTGGGACATTATAATTTTTGGTATTACATCTGATGATGTGGCAATAAGAAAAATATCAGTTTATCTTACTAAAAAGGCTATAGACTGTGTTATGGCCACCAAGAAGGATATCAATGTAAATTCTACCAATCAAACCATAATATTCCAATGGAAGAAAAATAATGCAAATTATTTAAAAACCATGTGGGATAATTACTTTGTTCTTATAGACAGTTTAGATGAGAAACAAGGGAATATAGTGTTGCCATCACTAAGGCTATTTGAAAGTATCAACATTGGAGACTGTTGGATGACAGCTGCGTTTAATATGGGTCTGAAACATGAGAATACTCAAGTGAGGCTAAAATGTATTGAGTATAAACTTAAAACTAAAATAACAAACCAATTAGAAGCTCAAATATTACTAGAAGCCCTAAATGACATAAACATTTATGATCATAATTCAAGTTATGAATTACTTAAAAAGCAAATAGGAGAATGCCTTACTAATAGTCACTCATTCATGGCAATATTTAAAACAATAACTAATATTAAATGGTCACCTGTACCATTGTACCATGTAACTGATATCTTAGCCAATTTGAATATTGATTTGTCATCAATACATGGGAATAAAAAATCAAAAATTGTTACAGATATTCTAAAAATACCTTGTAATAATGTGGTATTAAGAAAAGCAGTACAGATTAACATGGTATATTTTGTCCAGAACGGTTGTAAAAACCTAAATTGGAAAGAAATGGCTAATATTTATTCTAACTTACATTTACCAGAAAGTGTCTTTCAAGAAAACCCATTTACTCCCATAGTCAAACAAATGTCATCAAGTGATGAAGATAAAATAATTAATCTAACAGCAATGTCAGAACATTACAATAATATAGATTTAATTATATTATACCTGAGTAATCATGAAAAAGATATAAATATATTTATTGGTATAATCAATGAAAAACTAAACAAATTACAAGAAGGTATAAACAGGCAATATTCAGATAAAAAGGATTATCTAAATGATGTTGTATTTTTAATCGAATTGTTGAGCAAAACAAGAGATAAGGACTCTTTTCTACATGACATAAATAAAGTAATTGCTAGACAAAATAAGAACATATTGAAATATATTTTAAGTCTATTTTCATGTGAAGTTAATTTGACCGTAGACGATGCTGCATCTTTGTGTGAAAAGCATAATTTAGAATTTGATCAGGACGAGTTGAAAGAGATTTTACTTCAGCTTTATAAAACAGCCATATTATTTCTAAAGGATAATCCAGAATTAGATAAAGCAGTCCTAAGTATTTTTACCTTAAAAATGTTATTAAAAAACCCTGTGATGTTGACCAATTATGAGCATGAAATGCTCAATTTGCAAAGATTTATAGAACAAATTTCTACTTTAGAATTTAGAGATGCTCAAAATGAAAGTGTGGGTAGATCGAAAAATTTATTTTACGAAAAATCGAGTGAAATAATCTACTTTTTAATCCAAGAAGAAAAAGATGTAGATTCGTGTCTGAAAGAAGTAATAAATTACATTGAAAATGTATTAGAATGTGGTGGATATGGCTGCTTAAAATGGATCCTAAAAATAGTGAACAAAATTGTTAACCCTCTTTCTAATGAAGAAAGTAATTTCAACATGATTCAATTTATAAATAGAGTCTGGACAGAAATCGAAGAGCTAAAGTCTAACAACCAATATTCGCCCTGCATTGAACAATTTGTTGACCTCATAACTCAAGATGCACTTCTAAAGAACGCAATGTATAACAACATAGTGATTTCATACTGTAACAAGATCATAGAGTATGGTCCTGTTAAGACAAACCCTCTGTATTATTTGATAAGGAAGCTAAATAGCAAACATGTTAAGGATTATGGGCATTTAATTTATGTGTTATGTGAGATTCTGCTTTACTGTCCTGTGCCTAGGAAAGACCAGAGGTAGGATTTTTAAAATTTTATTTAGGTCATCATCATTCTCCTGTCCTTATCCCAATTTAATTGGGGTTGGCAACATGTCCTCCTATTCTTCCATACTTCTCTGTTATAGCACAGTCTATACATCATATTTCGGCGAATTACGCAAGCAGCTTGGGCTCTCGTCGGACAACTATATGATGTATAAACTGTGGTTATAGTGTGCGCGCGAGTCACCGCCTGTGGTAGGCGAGCGGACTGAGCGGTGAGATAGGGGAGGGCGCGATTGACAAGATTGGCAGACCAAATTAGCTACCTCCCACGTCTCACCGCTCACATACCTCAGGCGTTGACTAGCACTTGCGCGCACACTATAGTCGTCATCTCGGTTGTCAAACCCCCAGGTATTTTATTTATATTAAACTTAATGCAAAATAAAAAGGTACAAAGGCTGACTTAGGCATTCTCTACCATTCAACCAAGGTTTGGTGGAGAACCAAGGTATGCATAGCAGGTGTCTTTTTCTTATTTTTCCTTGGACTGCCCATCTATGGTAATTTAAAACCCCGGCTAGATATATACTTCCCTCTTTAATAATATACTCTTTTCCTAGTCAGATATGTTTATTGCCAGACACAACATGACATGCACATATTCCACCATTGACTGCTTAATATTTCTAATTCATAATATTCAATTGCTTTTTATTTCAGGATTGTTGATAATGTGACTCTAGAAGTTCTGCAAAACTCAAAATATAGAATAACTAAAGAAAGGTGAGAGATAAGTTTTTTTTAGACCTATAAGAAAATCACATTTAGAGCCTTAGCACACCTGCGCCGCGGAACATCATGTGAGTCACTTGAATTGAATTACTGCGGCTTCGATGCTATGGTTTCGCGGCGGAGATGTGCTAAGGCCCTTACTGTCATTTTATTTTTCCTTTATTTCAACGAGCAATGTTGCTATTTGCTTGGCGTTCAAAATCGCGCAGCACTTCTTCTTTAGGGGTTGTGCACCAGCCCTTAAACTTCTATAAATTAATTTATTTAAATCAGACGCAGTGATCCATATTTTTTGTTAGTATACATAAAAATTATGTTAGTAGGTAACAAAAGATTAACATACAGGGTAAGTGCAGTAGTAATTGGCAACGCTTTAGTAGTTACTAAAGCGCCACTCATATAATAGGTTGGGGAAAAAGTTTCTTCGCATTTTTTAAGAAAATTCAAAACATTTTTTAATATACATTATTTACATTTATCTAAAGTATGTAGGTACCATTTTGTTCGGTAACTTTCTGCCATCTTGTAGGTAGGGACATGATCCCATTGCTATAGAAATTTTGGGACTTCTGATCAAAATACCGCGACAAGTGGTTTTGGCAGTCCTCTCGTGATGTTAACCTGACACTGCCTAAAGAATCTGAAGAGACCGAAACAGGTGGAAATCTGAAGGTGCAAGGTCAGGACTATACGGCGGATGCATCAACACCTCCCAGCCAAACTCTCTTAATTTTTGCTGAGTGGCTAAAGATGTGTGAGGTCTAGCGTTATCATGATGAAAAACCACACCCCTTCTGTTGATTAATTCCGGCAGCTTTCTCTCAACTTCTTGCTTTAATCTCATCAGTTGTTCGCAGTAGAGTTCAGAATCGATGGTCCTGCCTGGTGGTAACAGCTCATAATCAATAATGCCTTTCCAATCCCACCACACACACAGCATCACCTTGTTGCGAGTTAACCCGGGTTTCGCCACAGTCTGTGAAGCCTGACCGGCCTTTGACCACGACCTTTTTCGCACGTTCTTGTCGTACGTGATCCACTTTTCATCTCCAGTTAGTAGCTTCTTCAAAAATGGTTCGGTTTCATTACGTCGTAATAAAGAATCACAAATGAGTACACGGTTCATTAGGTTTCTTTCAGTGAGCTCGTGAGGTACCCAAATATGGAGCTTTTTTGTGTACCTAGTTTTTTTCAAATGAGCCAAAACTGTTTTGTGGTCAATTCCCAGTCCTTCAGCTACGTTGTAACTACTGATATGCCGATCTTGCTCCACTTTTTCAAAAATGGCATCCATTTTATCCGTGATAGGGCGACCAGAGCGTCGTGCATCTTTGGCATCAAAAATTTCCGGATTGAAAACGCTTAAAACAAATTTGTGCTACTCTCACAGACACTACACTGGGTCCATAAACATCGCAAATTTTTTTCGCGGCTTGCGTTGCATTTTTACCTTTTTTGTAGTAAACTTTTAAAACGTATCGAATTTCTTCATTAGATTCACTCATCTTAACAGTACGAAAAACAAATGAAAATCACACTTTTTCCTAATTTGAATTTGGAATTATGTTCTTTAAAATTTAAACTTTCAATGTTACCAAAACCAGCCAGATACAAATAGTATAACCAAAGATATTTTATTTTAAGTTCATATATACTATAATGCGAAAAGACTTTTTCCCCAACCTAATAAAAAGAGATAGAAACAAGGTACCTAATGCAAGCACGCTCATGAATGAAAAGGACAAACAGTATATTTTTCGTCCTTTCCATTCATAAGCTTGCTTCTTCTCCTTATTTCTACCTCTTTTTTATGAGTGGCCAGTTTCTAAATCGTGGCCAATTACTACTGAAGTTACCCCATATCACAATAATACTATTATAACTAAAGTCAATCAATCTATCTAGCCTTTTCCCAATTATGTTGTGGTCGGCTTCGCGTC
This sequence comes from Cosmia pyralina, assembly GCA_946251885.1. Classification (NCBI taxonomy): domain Eukaryota; kingdom Metazoa; phylum Arthropoda; class Insecta; order Lepidoptera; family Noctuidae; genus Cosmia; species Cosmia pyralina. The sequence goes on along the minus strand of OX276346.1, from coordinate 3,019,877 downwards.
TAACCGGATGCAGCTGAACACCAGTATTTTACATGGAGCGACTGCCTATCTGACCTCCACAACCCAATTACTGGGTAATACGATACCCCTTGGTAAGACTGGTTGTCAGACTTTCGGGCTTCTGACGACCCGTAACGACTGTCAAAGATCCACAAATGACAGCCAGGACCAACAGATTAACGTGCTTTCCGAGGCACTGAGAAGTCTTGGTATGTAAAGATGGTTACCCATCCACGGACCAATCTCAGCGAGCGTAGCTTAACCTGGTGGATCGACCCGTGCGGCTGTTATTACTTAGATACGAATAGTACCTACCTACATAAAATCAAATTGTAAAATAAATGAGTAAATTAAGTCGCAATCATCTTTAAATTCATTAAGGGCTGATTGTTCAATAGTCAGATAATTTTTATCAGAGGAATAAATATGGCGGTTTGACAGCTTTTGTATGGAAAATATGTCAAACTGTCACATTTATTCTTCAGGTAAAAGCTATCAACCTACTGAACAATCAGCCCTTAAATAAATAAAAATGTAAATCAAATCAAATAAAACGATTTTTATTTTCAGTATCGACATCCATTTTAATCACGAAATTCAGTACTTATCAGTAGCTACTCTATGCAGCATCAATGATACAGAAACTCTTCGAATGATCACCAATTTCATCACAATTCGCATAGACAACACTTTCAAGAACAAACAGAGGTATCATGCTAACTCGGCGCTGCACAGAGTATTGCAAACTACCCTACAACATATTTTGGTACTGGTGTTAAAAAAAGGCGATTTGAAAAATATTTCTATTTGGTGTTTGGATATGATGGTAAAGTTGCCTCATCAGCCGAGTGTGAGGATTTGTCTCGAGTGGTTTCTTTCGCTGTATTTTTATATTCAGGTTAGTATGAATATTTACTTCTGTTTATCTATATAAATTAAAAGAGAAAAGTCCTGACTGACTCGTCAACATCCAGCCCAAACCCTTGAACCTAGGAAGCTGAAATTTTGCACAGAGGTTCCCTTTATAATGTTGACAAGAAATAAGGAAGGATTTCCCGGTAGTACGTTCCCGTGGGATATTTTCCGACATTCACGCGGGCGAAGCCGCTGGCAAAAACTAGTTATTAAAATTTGCTAACTCAGCCTATTCCAGTATTTCCAGTCTACTACCAAGTATTGATATAAGTTACTAGCTTTAGCCTACGTCTTCGCCCGTGCAGAGGTTAGAAATTATCCCACGAGAACGTACTACCAGGATAATTCTACTAACCCAGATCATAGTCCACTTGTGTGCAAATTTCATCGAAATCCGTACTGCCGTATTTAATAGGTACCTAATTATTATTGTGTCATCTAATAAACTCAGTTCAAAAAGTATGTTTTTGAGGCTAGTTAAATAAATGCCAGAATAAAAATTTGTTTTTAATAGTTACCTATTAAATTAACATTATTTACTAGTCCTTTAATTGATTACATTTTTCAAAAAAGCATCTTGTCATTTAACATTCATGGTCCCTTGTGAACGAGACAGGTGGCAGTGGCAACTTCTAGGTGAATATAACTATAGGTAATTAACGCTGTGCGACCTGAATTGCACTTTATTGTGTCGTACCAAGAGTCGCTATTTATTTAAATGATTTTGCGGAGTCAGTCTTCTGACTTCTACTGTTATGTATTCTGTGGCTGAACCAAATAATCTAACACCATATTTCTGATTTCCAGAAAACCGAAATAAACCAAGAAATGCTACAGATCTTAAAATCGAAGAATTTACCAATGACATCACAGTTCATTATTTTATATTGGTTGCTAAAACATAAAATATCCAACAATACTTACACTGAAAACGAATATAACTTTGTAATGGACTTCTTACTTTCTCATACCATGGGCCAATTGTTTAATGTTAGATTGAACGCGCAATACTTAGCGACAATGATTTACAAACTGGCAAATAAAACAACAAAATACCAATACACGATTGGCATTATTGAAAAAACGTTCGCTGAAAGTAACAGTGACAAGAACTTTTTAAAACTCAGGTGCGATTATTTCACTAACGACTTTGACATAGTCGCCAATCTTACTCCCTATTTTGTTTATTATTTGTTGCCAAAATATTGTGAGATTGATAACAATGAAAATTTTGATTTGCACTTTATTAAAAATATTATGAAGGATATAAATGAGTGTATCAGCAGAGATGCAAATGATGACTTTAAAAGTGAATGGAAGGCTTGTAAAAAGCTAGACGATGAATTTACTGAATTACAAACTATCAAAGGTGTTGATAATAAGATTACTGAAGACTCCGAGTCAACGGGGACTATACAGAAGAAATACATTCCTTGGCGGAACATGAACGATGTCAATGTGTATGATGTTGGGAGGAAGGTATGTATTCTTAATAAGGTTAAGCAATGCTTGCCGCGGTCGGTTCATAGATGGATGACCATCCATTATCATATCGAGACCCCCTCCGTGCCTTGGAAAGCACGTAAAGCCGTTGGTCCCGGCTATCATTCGTAGAACTTTGACAGTCATTACGAGTAGTCAGAAGCCCACAAGTCTGACAACCAGTCTTACCAAAGGGTATCGTGTTACCTAGTTATTGGGTTGTGGAGATCAGATAGACAGTCGCTCCATGTAAAATCTTAGTATTCAGCTGCATCCGGTTAGACTGGAAGCCGACCCCAACATAGGCGTATGGTTGAAGTGTATATAATAAATAATACTTATTCTATTCTACTTTTTTTTTCTATACAGATTGAAAGCCCAAGCCAGCTAATCGTGGTAGCATCACTGATCGACAAGCTACCGAACTTGGGCGGAATGGCGCGAACCAGCGAAGTGTTCGGAGTTCAGACATACGTGGTGGACAGTTTGAGACACTTGCAGGATAAGCAGTTCCAAGGGCTCAGGTATTTAGGCAGTATTATCTTGCCACGTACAAACCACGTCCACTTTGATCGTTTACGCTTTGACTTTTGCATTATCTTTTTTTTTCGCTAGCAAACACTTGAAAAATAGTAGAAGAAGAAATAGTTCTTCATTGGGAAACATTGTTTCATCGCCGACGATTTCGACAAGAATGTGGCTTGCGCGTACTTAACTGTGCCGTGTGGTAATGCCGTCCGTGTGCATTCTTCATGCGAGATGGTTGCGCAGACAGAACTGTGGTGAAGCTTGTGCGTGTGGTAGGCATTTTAGGGGATCGACTGAAGCAGTCAAGCAACCTAGACACAAATATATAATGCAGATAAAATATGATAAACTAAACAAAGATAGAAAACAGAAGAGGTGTAAAACAACATTAGTGTTGCAGCCGACCATAACCACAGATTAATACAGATGGGACACTCCGCAAAATTATTTAAATTAAAAGTGGCTCTTGCTACGATACAATAAAGTGTAATTCAGGTCGCACAACGTTTCATTACCTACAGTTATATTCACCTATAAGTTGCCTTTCTTCCTATCGCGTAACTCTTATACCTTCTGACTCGTTAGGGTTGTCTTCTTTTACGACGCGGCGCGTGAGTGAGTATCGAACTAACTTGCGAGCCTTTTTAAATATTTCTTACAAAATATATAAAAAACATTTAAAAATATAAAAAATAGTAGCCTACCGGTATCAGGAACAGGGTCCAAGCTACGGGGCGGTCAGGACTCCAAAGAGAGGAACCTCCTAACAATGCGGGCCGTGTCCAGAAGTACTGCTTTCTGAATCAAGCCCTTGATCCAGCCACCTAACGAGAGCCTCCTTAGGTGTTGGTTGAGGCTCTTGGCAATTAAACCATTGGCTGATACAACTATCGGCACAATGATTGCCGAGTCCACATCCCACATGTCGACAACCTCGCGAGCCAAGTCAAGATACTTGATTTGTTTATCTTTCTCGGCTTTCACGAGGTTCCCGTCATGTGGGACTGTTATGTCAATAATCATTGCGCGCCGCTCTATTCGATCCACCACCACTATATCAGGCTTATTGGCAACAATAGTCCTGTCAGTGATGATGGATCGATCCCAGTACAATGTGATATTTCCATTTTCGAGAACTGGGTCGGGCACATACCTGTAGTACGGCACTTCCAATTCCACAAGGCTGTATTTAAGAGCAAGTTGCTGATGGATAATCCTGGCTACAAGGTTGTGTCTATGCAAGTACTCTTCGTTAGCTAGACGAGAACACCCAGAGATAATGTGTCGAATTTATTCTCCCGGTCGGTGGCATGCCCGACAGATGTCAACCGTTCCGTTTTTCACAATAAATCTCTGGTAATTGTTCGTCATTATAACTTCGTCCATAATTGCACAGACAAAACCTTCGGTTTCCCCAAAGAGGTCACCGGAACGCAGCCAGGCTACGGACGCTAGCAAATCTACATCAGGTCCATGTAGGGCCCGGAAAAAGCGTCTGTGAAGCTCCTTACTCTGCCATACCTCCCTGCGATCGTTAGTGTCAAGCACTACAGGTTTGCGCCAGTTCTCTTTAGCCAAGGAGAGCGGAGTGAGGCCCTTGTCCACCGCGACCACATCTCGATGCATCCCCACGTACGCTTCTAGGAAATATTCCCTGAGACTGCATATCTCGCGGTTGTGGAGAGTCTTAGCGTTTAAAAAGCCTCGGCCTCCACACTTTTGGGGGATATACAGTCTCATTACCGATGACCGTGGGTGATGCATTCGATATGCAGTCAACAGCGTATGGACCCTCCGATCCAGGGCGTCGAGTTCAGTCTGAGTCCATTTGAGTACGCCGAAAGAGTACATCAAAACCGGCATGACCCAACCGTTGAAGGCACGCACCTTGTTTCCACCTGATAAAATACTGTTAAATACTTTCTTCAGGCGGCCAAAGAAGCGCTCCTTCAACGATTGCTTCATGTCAGCAACGTTGATGCCCAACGCTTCCGACATACCCAAATACTTATAGGTTTCGGATGCGGAGAGGGTTCTAAGGTTTATGGAATCCAAGAATTGGTTCCCACGGATTCCACAATCTCCCCTCGCTTTACATGCATGACCGCACATTTGTCTACACCAAATTCCATCCTGATGGCGCTACTGAAAGTTTCAGTTACTTTCAGTAGCTCCATCAGTTGCAAATTGTTGGGGGAAAGAGTTTTAGGTCATCCATGTAGAGGAGGTGGGATATAACCTGACCACCTCTCCTCAGCCGATAGCCTAGACCTGAATCCTCCAGCAATGTGCTTAGTTAGAGGATTCAAGGCTAAGCAGAACCAAACCGGACTCAAACTTCTTTCATATTATTATTAATCTGTGTGTTTCTTTCCTCAAAACCATTTCAGACACTTTCTGCATGGTCCTCACATGATCTGACCAAGATTATGTCTGGACTTTAAAAGAGCCTGTGACCTCTGAGTGTTAGTATAAACTTGCTTACAGAAACAAATTAATTTCAATCTTTTTATCCTAGTGTCTCAGCGGAAAGATGGATAAACATCGAGGAAGTTCGTCCAGGCCGCCCTCTCAAAGAGTACCTGATGAGGAAGAAGGACGAGGGCTACGCTGTAGTGGCCGCGGAACAGACCTCCACCAGCTCCAAACTTCAGGGCTTCAGGTTTCCTAAGAAGACTCTGCTGTTGCTTGGGTAAGAATTAAATCATCTATACATAATAATTATAAACTAGCTGACCTGACAGTTGTCCTGTCCAAATTTAACTGTCGAAGTCAAACTATATTGTAGAAAGAGAAAGGTGTAAAATTTACTACGGATGGATTCAAGTAGTTTATATTACATTAGATTGCCATCCCTAGAATTGACAGCTAGGAACAGTTTGTATGGGAAAAAGAAAATTGTGGTTTTTACGTTTTTCCGTGCAATTTACCCAATTTTTCTCTTCATAGAAATCTTCCTCGGCTATCCACGAAGTTTATTTATTTTCGACTTTATTCTAAGTGGCGCAATGATTATATTTGTATGACAGTGCGATCTGCGCCGTCCCTGAGATAATAGGTCTTCACCTATGAAATTGCCGTTTTGTATGAAAAAATTTAAACGTTTTTTTTTTCATGCATTTTTTATTTGTATTAATCGAAGTAATCACCCATGCAATCAATGCATCTTTGCTAACGCAGTGGCAGTTTATTGATGCCCTTCTTAAAGAAATCAGCTGGACGGGAGGCAACAAATTCTTCAAAGGCATTTTGTACTGCCTCTCGGGTATTGAATTTTTTTCCCGCCAAGAAGTTATCCAAATTCTGGAAAAAGTACTAGTCTGTAGGCGCAAGGTCTGGTGAGTAGGGCGGATGACGGAGAGCTTTCAACCCCAGTTCTTGCAACTTGGAGACCGTCTGCTGTGCAGAATGAGGTCGCGCGTTGTCGTGCAGGAGCAGCGGAAACGAGCGATTAACCAATGCTGGTTGGAGATGTGCCAGCTTCTCCATCATTGTGTTCAGTTCTTCACAGTACACATCTGAAGTAATGCTCAGTCCGTTTGGTAAGAAGCTGTGATGAATCACACCGGCGCTAGACCACCAAACAGTGACCATCACTTTTCTAGGGGTAAGTTTTCGTTTAGGGCATTGTTTAGGTGCTGAACCAGGATCCAACCAACTTGCTGAGCGCTTGCGGCTATCAAACAGAATCCATTTTTCATCGCAGATAACAATGCGGTTCAAAATTCCTTCATTTGTTTGTCTGTTGAGCAGTGCAAGGCACGTCTCGACGCGTACTTCGTGCTGGCGATCATTGAGTTCGTGGGGCACCCATTTGTCAAGCTTTTTTACCTTGCCAATTTGACGCAAATGGACCAATATTGTTTTGACGCTAACGTCGAAAGCTGCTGCTAATTCAGCCGTAGATTGTGTATCATCAGCTTCCACAATCGCCTTTAATTCGTCATTGTCGACCAAAGTCTTCGGACGACCGCGACGTTCATTTTTCAGGTCGAAATTTCCAGAACGGAAGCGAGCAAACCAATAACAAGTGGTGCGTTGGTTTGTAGTGTTAGCTCCGTAAACGTCGTTGATGTTGCGTGCCGCTTGTGCCGCGTTGCTGCCACGCCGGTACTCATATTCCATAATTACTCGAATTTTTAACGTATCCATGATGACGAAAAATATTGAAATGCGATGAAAATGTAACACTAATCAATAAACAAATGACTACTTTTGGAAAAAAAAATCCATGTTTTTAAAATAAAATTAATTTGAAATTACAATTCTTAGCCAAACAAAAAATATTTTGATTTGAAATGGCCAGTACTGCAGAACGGCAATTTCATAGGTAAAGACCTAATATTATTTCGCCAACGACATTCAGTTCCCTGTAGAAAGAACTTTTTTGCATTCACATAAGAACATCACGCCTGTTTTACCCGAAGGGTTAGACAGGGAATACCCCTAGTATAGTCGACCTCGTAAATTGCTTTAGAGATCGTGTCGTCTAATTTAAAGGATCTCCGAAACGATAAATTTGCGCTTCAAAGATTATATCTGAACTTTAAAATTTTTATTTATTTATTTATATCCTCACTTACAACTATTTTTACAGGTATAACCCAATGCAATAATGAAGCAAACTTAAATACTTATTATTTAAAACTTATTACATATAATGTTATCCTTGTAAATTCACTCAGTATACACGCAAAAACGTCTATCTCCTCTGCTACAAGGTTAAGGGTGCGAAGCGCCCACGTCAGGGGCGCCTCATTTAACAGATTAGTGCGGCCACGAGGTATAGCCAGCAGCTGATGCCGCCGTCGCCGCCACGCATATCTGTCGGGCACACTCAAACACACCAACCCTAATATGTCGGCGTTATGTATCTTGCCTCTAATTACTTTAAATAAATAAGAGACAAGTGCGAACTCACGCCTAACTCTCAGCTCATTGTATCCAACCATGCCTAATATAAACAAGGTTGGATACATAAGCGGGTAAAATGGATATACTCCATAGAGCCTCCAATATTAAAATCTAACAAATTTATTTTGTATTTGCTCCAACATGAGACTATATTTAGTCTCAGACTATTTAGTCTCATGTGGGGCCCAGATGACTGCGTTGCATTCTAATTGGCTTCTCACCAATGTGTTATATAATGCGATAACCGCCGTAATATTTGTGAAACCACGAACAGTACGCATAATAAACCCCAAATTTCTGTAGGCCTTTTTACAGCACTTGACTATGTGATCACGAAACGCTAGCCACGCGTTAAGACTAACTCCTAAGTCCCTAACCTCTGTAAACCTGATCATCGGCATCCCATTAATGCTGTAATCATGCACAATAGGACTACGTGCACGCGAGAAAGTGATGGTCACACATTTTTGGGCGTTGAATTGCAGAAGGTTTTCCTTGCTCCAAGTAACTACGCTATCTATGGCCTTCTGTAAGCGTTCACAGTCTTCATCACCCCTCACTGCCATGGATAACTTAAGGTCGTCTGCAAATAATAAACAATTTGCCTCCTTAACGACTTCGGGCAAATCGTTTACCATAATTATAAATTGCAGAGGTCCGAGGTTAGTCCCTTGGCTTACCCCCGACCACGTAAAGTACGGCTCCGACTTGTGTCCCTCGTACTCTACGTATTGCTGCCTATCCCTCATGTAACTGGCAAAGAAATGAAGTAGGTGCGGAGTGAAACCAGCGGCTGCTAACTTCTTGAGCAACACGTCATTATCGACCAGGTCAAATGCTTTTTTGAAATCGAAGTAAGCAGCGTCAGCTTGCCCCCTACCGTCTACAATCGGCAACACATGAGCCATGAAACTCAGTAAGTTACTAGTGGTGCTCCTCATTGGTCTTAACCCGTGCTGTGCATCTGAGAGTTGCGTTCTCACCTGCATAAAAATGCTGTTATGGATAGCGCACTCCAACACTTTAGCCGGTGACGACAGTACTGCAATAGGTCTGTACCCACTAACATTGCCCTTACTTGAACCTCCTTTCGGTACCGGCACGACACGAGTGGTTTTCCATCTCTCTGGAAACACGGCCGCCTTCAGACAGCTGTTGAAGATACGGAGCAACGGTACAGCCAGTACAGATCTACAGTCTCGGAGTATGTAAGGCGGAATACCATCCGGTCCCGCAGATCTCTTCGGCTTAAGTTGACCAAGCGCAGTTTGCACATCCTTCAACTGCAATTCCTGCAGGTGAATACACGCCGCTCCATTCTCGCCACCCGCCCCTTCTATTGCCGCAGCAACATTCAACTTGGGCTGCCTCGCGCTATAAACCGAGTGAAAGTACTCCGCAAACTCTTTCACACATTGCTCAGCAGACAAAACCTCCCCGTTTTTTAAAATCCTTTTTGGACTTCGACTACCCCTTTTGGAATTTACGTAGTTCCAAAATAATTTTGGGTCTTTTTGCAGTTGATTTTGAACCCTGTTGCTAAGTTGTTCTTCCGCTAATTTAATCAACTGTTTTACTTTAGCCCTACACAGAGCAAACGCCTCGTAATCATCCTGGCTCTTACTTGCCTTGTACCGTTTATGGAGAATGGCCTTAAAATGTATGTTGCGAATTATTTCAGCAGTGTAAAACTCGGGATAAATATACTTCGAGCTTAGTCATAGTCATAGTCATTTATTCATTAACAATAAATTGTATCTGAAATTACAAACAAGTTAAACATTACAACAACACACAAATTAATATAACATTGTATTTACATTAAAGATCATCAATAGTATATAGACACTTGTTCAATAAGAATCTTTTGAGTTTTATTTTAAAAGAGCTAGAGTATATAGCACTCTTTAAATCTAAAGGCAGTTTATTAAATAAAATAACCGATTGGTATCTAGGACAGTGCTTCACAATATTTAAATTAGGCTGTATCTTGTAAAATTTCATATCTTGCTTACGCGTGCCTTCTCTAATCTCTCGTTCTTCTGCAGTCTCATATTCGTGTATATATATACACCATGGCCATGTTACTTAGAAGCACGAGTACATAAATGCTCGGTACTGCTTTGCCTGCCTTGCTTGGGCTTACCTCACTTCGCCGTTTTATGGGAACACAGTCATCTATTGTCGCATTAATTGTTTCATAAAAATAATTTAAACTCTTTTCTAATTCAAGGTCATAGATGTCAGTCCAATCTATTGCCGCTATTGATGAGTACAATGTAAAAAAAATCAGCTTTATTAAAATTCCAACCGGTGGGTAAAGTACTCGACTCGTTCGCCAGTGGATCCGCAACCCAGCGCGCCCGCAGTTCGACCAACACGTCAAGCGGCGGATGGTACGCATCCACAGGCACGAGGGGCACCCCCGCCACGCGCACATTCACACTCTCTCCCTTCGGAAGCGTACTTAACACTAAATCGAAACAACGATTATTACAATTAACGATCGTGTTGCACTGAGTAAATCCACAATATGATAAAAAGTATTCAAAATAATTACATACGTTTATCGATCAAGTATGCATATTGAAATCACCAATTACGACGATATCACTATATTTACTACACAGCTGTTCTATAATCCTAAACAACATCATATACTCATTAATACAACTGTTTGGCGGAATGTAAATAACACACAATAAAAATAAAAGTCTACTTTGTAAATTAACGGCAGCACAAACCTGTTCGAACTCCTTATCATCTACGTTGCGTTGCGTTGCGTTTTTAAGTTCGCGGAATGGGGAGTGAGAAGTGAAAATAAAAATACTAAATTATTTTTCTTTTTCAATATATTCACCTGCTACCCTTATACATTTTTCAGATCTTTCAATTAGCGTATGTATACCTTCATAAAAAAATGCTTTGTCTTTGTCCGAAAAATAAGCTGAAACCGCGTCCTTCACTTCTTCATCAGTTGAAAATTTCTTCCCAAGAAGTTCTTTTTTCAGTTTTGGGAAGAGGTAATCACTGGGAGCCAGGTCTGGGCTGTAGGGTGGATGGTCTAAAATATCGAAGCCCACCTTATGCAGGGCAGCCAACGCAACACGGCTCTTGTGAACAGGCGCGTTGTCGTGAAAAAGAAGGACACCTTTGGTCAATTACCCCTCCTTTTTTCTTTAATGCTTTCTTTCAACCTCTCGAGGATAGAAGCATAGTATTCTCCGGTTATAGAAACGCCTTTATCTTTATAATCGGTCAACAGGATCCCTTCTGAATCCCAAAACACTGTTGCCATGATTTTTCCAGCCGATTGTGACACTTTAAACTTCTTGGGTGGTGGTGTGCCTTTTTTGTGCCACTGCATAGTCTTGTTTCGACTCAGGTTCATAATGATGAACCCAAGTATCATCTCCAGTAACAATTCGACTTAATAGTCCATCCTTATCTTCGTTACAGAGGTCCAAAAACGTGCGAGAACACTCCACGCGGTGTTGTTTTTGAGGCGGCGTGAGCATTCTGGGCACCCATCTTGCACTGACCTTTGTCATGCCAAGATGATCGTGTAGAATTTTGAAAATTGTCGTATCCGATACTCCAACCATTTCTGCAAGCTGTTTCTTCTTTAGTCTGACATCTTCCAATATTATTTATTCGACTTTTTTAATGATTTCCGGAGTAGTCACCTCGATCAACCGTCCGGGCCGTGGGTCGTCTTCAAGTGAGGTCCTGCCTTGTTTAAAGAGACTGTGCCACTTGTAAACCGTGGTTTTACCCGGGCAAGAGTCCCCGTAAACGGATTCCATCTCTTCCAGTATATTTTGAACTGACTTTCCTTGCTTGGTAAGGAACTTTATTACGGGACGTTACTCGATTTTTTCCATAATTCACACTTTCTTCGCAATTGAGTTGTTTGCTTGACGATAGTTCAAAGACTAATGATCCAATTAATAGTTAGTTAGTTAGTTTAGTATGGCATCTCGCAGTTGACCACTGAGGGTCGAGACTGCTCAACCGGGCGTTTCCTGTGGGTGCTTGAAGCGAACTTAAAGCCTCCGGCCAGGCTTAAAACTAAGGTAAAATATTAGTCGACTGAGCGTCGCTAATAATAGGACAGCCAGACGGGGCAGGCTGGATCATAATGGGGGGGATAAGTGCTACAGGCTCAGCTGTGCCCCCAGCAGGCACAGCTTCACCGAGTAGGGGATAGGGGGGGGAGGGGGGGTTACGATTGCGACCTCGGCGGCGAGGTCGGAATGTATTCCTGGGTAGTTTACGTTTGTAAACCGTACTGGTGGCCTTGCTACTCTCCTGAAGGAGGGTTATGGGGTCATCAGGGTCGGTGAGAATATGTCTCGGACGGCGAGTCTTACTGATTTTAGAGGGGGCATAGCGCGCGGCCTCGACAACCGGTTGCGATGCTTCGCGGCGGCATCAAAGAAACGCTTCGAGCCGCGCTTCAACTATTGATGGATCGTGGGGATTCTAAGGTCAAGGTGGAGGTCCGCGTTCCGAACGAACCAAGGGGCGCCCGTTATCCTTCGGAGGAAACGGTTTTGTAACGTCTGCATCCGATGCAGATAGCGGGGTTTGGCGTGTGCAAATACCGAACCCGCATATGTCATTATGGGACGAATGCACGCAGTGTAAATGCGCAATTTGCACTTAAGAGATAGTTTGCTGCGTGCATTTAGAACGTAATGTAGTCTACCGAGGGCAAAAGCGGCCCGTGAACGTACCAGCTTAATATGCTCGGCAAAGGAGAGGCGTTGATCGAGAGTCACCCCTAGATATTTGGCTCGCTTCTCCCAAGGGATCGGCTTACCAAACATGGTGATTGGTCGGAGAATGGAACGTGAGAAATACGGTTTCAAAAAGAGAACCGCTTGACTCTTGTCAGGATTGACCTCGATTCTCCACCGACGGAACCAGCAGCCGAGGGTATCGACTGCGGTTTGGAGGTTACGAGCTATCGCGTTTTGGTCACGTCCCGAACAGTATATGGCCGTATCGTCTGCAAACAGAGCCAACTGAGCCTTTTTACTTTTCGGGATGTCGCTAGTGAATAAGGTAAAAATAAGGGGAGAAATAATGATCCAATTAAGATAAAACCTGGTATTTATACTAATATTGAGTGGCTGAAGTTGTGGCCATCCCGATAATGACCTATTGTTATCCCCTCCCCCCCATTCCGCGAACTTAAAAACGCCCCCTCGTATGTTGACGTCACTCGGGCTGGACACTCGCCGCAGTTCTAAACGCGGTGTGGCCACGAGACACGTGCCGCCCTGCTTTCGCCCATCCGCGCGATCGCAGCGCAGTATTGTATAACCAGGTGGCACTATTTCTGCGTCCTGAATTGATTTGTTGCAGCCTGTTTCAGTAATGACGAACAAACCTGCTTCTGAAGATGACACACCTGCATAGAACTTTTCCAATTTTGTACGCAAACCTCTCACGTTTTGGTAGTAAATCTCAATAACTGTGCTAGTTATTTTTTGGTTTTTTGGTACGAAACCACACCCATTCACAGAATTCAATGTTCACGGGCCAATTTTCCGATTTGACATAAGGTATTATAACTGCTTTCAGGTACACCAATGATAAAAGAAGCATAATCCCTTTCAGTCTTATGTCTTATTACTTCTACCGTGACTGGTACTGACGATCCACACGTATATTACGTTATTCACGTATTTTTCCTATTTTTCTACCGTAGTTTCCTTACAAAGGCGCCATACATGCAAAAACTTTGCACGTTCAGTTCCCTTTATGTCTACTGCACTCGTGCTCCCACCTCTTTTTACTTCAGTGTTTGGATATCTACTTTTTTTCTTATTTACTTCTATCCAGTTTCCTTCCTTTTGAGATGCTAACTCCTCTGTTTCTGCAAGTTTTTCAAACTGATTCCTTCCATTTTCTGGTCTATTTATCTCCTTTGCGACTGCACTTTTCTCGATTTCTTCTTTGTTAGATGGTTTCGTGGCCACACACTCTTTTGTCAGAACTTCATTTCCAACTACCCGATTTTGGTTTTGTTTCGTGGCCGCGGCAAATGTTCGAGCAGGTCCTGTACTATCTTTCTTCTTTTCTACCTCCATGTCTTTTGTAATTTCGGTCTGTTCCATTGGCATCGACATTTGAAAATCGCTAACCTGTTGTTCTAGATGTTGATTTCGTGCAACAGTACTTGTACGTACGCACGCAATTCTCGTAGCTCATTTCCCGTGCAATTGCATATTTCTTGCAGGTTCTTCATTGCCTCAGTTTGTACTTCAAAGCTTAACAGTACCTCAGATCGAAACTCCTTAATAAATTCCATTAGGTTATTCTCTGTATCTGCTACCATCGGCTGTTCGGCGGTCTTCAAGCGATTGCCGCGCTTAGTATTAACATTACTGCAGCTGGCAAAGGTGTTCTTAACTCCAGATCCAGGAGTTGCGGGACTATCTGCACTGCGAATAGGCTTCGGTTGCGAACAAACGCACTCAGGGCATACTCACTTTTCTTTATATCACTTGCCCGAGTTTCAAATTCCTCTGTACGTATTCCAATACACTTCAAATCGTACACTTTGTTGCAGCTCATTTTAGTGCACTTAATAAAGAGCATGCCAGCTGTAATATACGCACAACCCAGTTCCGCGACATTGCACTCGTAGCTTTAATAATTTTCGATAACGAACACAATACACGTCCGCCCAGTACGCGCGCAGCGCGCGAAGATACAGAAATACACAGAGATTTCTGAGTTTATTTCGGTCTTTCTTCTCGAGAGTAGTCATAGTACACCGACCTTGTCTAGTTTAAAAAACATTATTAACCCCCCCCCCCTTATTCATAAAAAACTAAACCGCTCCATAAACCTATTTTAGTTATTGAAGTGTTTTGTCAATTTCTTTCGAATTATGATTTAAAATTAGGTTTATACAGCGTTTTAATTTTATTTATAAATTAGGGGGGTAAGTGTTTTTTTGGATCAATTTACAGAAATAAATATAATTTAACAACTTAATTTCAGCCACGAGAAAGAAGGCGTCCCATGCGACTTGCTACCTCTGATGGACCACTGCGTCGAAATCCCGCAGCAAGGCTACGTTAGATCACTGAATGTACACGTCACAGCCGCCATATTTGTTTGGGAATATGCCCGGCAAAATGTGTTATAATCTGTGGTATACCTAGTTGTTGCATATCACGAGCGCACATCGATCATCGAAATTCATGTCTTATGTCAATGACAGAAAAGCCACGGGATTAGCAACAACTATAACATGTAACTTCAGTACGGCTAATGTACCATGGCCGGTCCGAACTTTGCGCAGACGGCTGCGCAATAATATTGTTTTGGAACCAAATGGTGACATGAAGCGAGTGTGAGTGAGAACATGCGCGAAAGTTCGTAGTGCCTATGGTCAGACAGGCCTTGATTCATCAGCCCTTGGCCTTGGGCTTGATTTGGTTTTGATTTTCTACGGGATTTATTCATAACACAATCCTTTACATGGATTACTATGCTATAATTGGGTCTCCTAGGCCTCTTCTAAGAAGTTGACAGTTTTACAAATGTGTTGAAATTAGGTAGTAAAACTAAAGTTATAGTTTATTTTACAACATTTTTTTTTATTGTTAAGTAAATAAATTCATTAAAAATAAACAACATATTCTTCTTGTACTTACCCTTTACTTTTACTTTACTAACAGATTTGACTAAATGTGAGCTGCTTAAGAGGATTGCAAAGTGCCGATACGCGGCGATATTTTCTAAAATGCTATCTGTTTCATACCGCTTGCTCTGCCTCCCTCCGGGCGTGATAGAGAAAGTTGCAAGTCTTGGAGGCCATTACCTCCATTTCCTTTCTGAAATATTGTTTTGGGCGATAACGTTTTCACCCTTCTAAACCTTTACGAAATGAGCCAATTTTTGGTCTCATTAGATCCAGTACACCAATCTAGGTCTGTATGTTTTTCTTTTTTATAATTCAGTTTAGTATTAAAAAAAAAACGCTCGAGGAAGTTTTTTAATTTAAAAATATAGATATAGGCTAATAACTTATATTGTACGCAATATTTCTTTATTATAATATAAAAACTGACGTACCTAGTTTTTCATTAACGTTTACTGGGGCAATTACGATAGTGGGATATTCCGTTTGATGATAATTTCTACCATACGCAGCGGCATTTTATACATATTGATTAGACGCCATTTTGTCGGCCGCCGTCTTTCTGTATCGCTATATAAAAATGCCGCTGCGTTTAGTAGAAATTATCATCAAACGGAATATACCCACTATCGTAATCGCCCCAGTAAACTCTATATCTACAACATTTCCAAAAATTTCCAAAGATGTTTGTCTGTCTTTTTTTGAATCAGGTACGGAAGGAAAGCGTAATATGTGTACTATACCGGGTGGACCGTGTCTTCCGTGTGGCGTATGTGGCCCATGTGGTAACCCGTGTTGTGGCCCATCCACGTGTGGCCCCATGTGTCCCCCTTGCTGTGGCTGCAAAGGGCCCTGTGCCCCCTTTGACAGGGGGAAAAACGTTATCGTTTTTTGTATGAAAATTTACAGCTTCACAATCCTCTTAAATGTAGGAGGTTGGGCAGTAACCACTATGTCGAGGACCTTGTAATTATTTGTCATAGTGTTTACAAAATAGTTTTACAACTTTCGGTAATAGTGTTATTTTGATAGGCTTTGCTTCATACTCCTCCCTGTCAATATCAATCACACCAACGTGCCCTTGTGGGATGAGCATCACACTTCTTGCGAGAATAGCATCTTTTATACTATTGTTACTTACTCGGTTCCAGCCTTCTTTCACGAATTCTGTATATTTATAGTTATATTTCCCTATACCTATACTCAAAGCCGGGGTGCTATGAGTATTCAGTATGTTCGGAGTAACAATCCTGAAGTCACTAGTTTGGAAGCAAATTTCTTGAGTCGTTTTACAGTTGGCGTTGATTGTATTCGCAGGATCATTAACTTGAGCGTAAGACGTAGTGGGCATAAAAAACGCCCATTTCCTCTTCATTTGGGGCCGTTTTTGGAGGCAATTGCTGCATCCATCACATGGGGGACTATATTCCATAGTACCTTTGCAATTCCAGGTCAGAGATTCCCTGTACCCGTTGAAGATGAAAGCAGCATATTCTCTTAATGATCCATATATCCAGTACTTATGTTGTTTTGAGTGGACATCTCTGAACGCCCCCCATTCTAGTGAACACAATGCAAATATTGGCTTACCAAATATGGCATCTTCTTCTTCTAAAGGTTCTATTTTCATGGCATCTTTCCACACGGTGCTACCCTTGATTATAGCCATGGATGCTTCAATGAGTTGCTTGACTTTGAGCACACCTACCCCTTTAGGAAATAGGGTGTTCCCAATAGTGTTTGTGCGTCCGAGTGGTAGAATGCCAAGTGGGAAACGGTTTGCTTCATCATTTCTACGAAGTAAACCTGAAACATTCATTCTTATTCTGTAGGTTATAAAATACTGTAAATATTTCTATGAACCAATTAAGTACAGTATTTGAAGAAGAAAATTGTTATGCTCACTCATTCATTAATTCATTCACTCACTGATTAAACACGAAATCTCAAAAACTGCTGGACCTACGAAGATGAAATTTGGCACAGAGGTAGATTATCAGCTATGAAAGGATTTTAGGAAACTCGCCCCGTAAAGGGGTGAAATAGGGGGGTGGAAGTTAATAAACTTGAAACTTGGCGCACCAATATTTATTTAAGTAAATTATGATTTTTGAGATTTTTTGTTTTTCTAAACTATCCCCTAAACCCCTTTATTGTTAAATTGGGGGGTGTCAAAGTTTGTATAGAGGAATTTTAACACGCGGTCCGATTAACTCGAAACTCAGTATTTATACTTGAGACCAAAAATGAAGAATAATATGTATCAATAATATGTATCAGGGTGTTTCTAAAACCTACTCCTAAGGGGGTGAAAAAGGGTAGTAAATTTTACAGGGCAGGTTTTACTGCGGGGCTTGATTAACTCGAAAATTGGTATAAATAATCTTTCAGTCAAGTTATGGAAATATTCCAAACGATTTTTTAAAATTCCACCACCCCTGTGGGGATGAAAACAGGGAATATAGTTTATATGAAAAATCTTATTCATTTGGTTAATTATCAAGTTAACTGGCACAAATACTTGCCTATAAGCAAGTAATAAAGTTTAACATTAATCGTTTTTCTCCCAGAGGGAAGGGGAAGGGATGGTGAGGAGGGAAAGGGGGCAGGGGAGGGGTTGGTGAGGAGGAAAAGGGGGAAGCGGACGGTGTGGTGAGGAGGAAAAGGGGGAAGCGGATGGTGTGGTGAGGAGGAGAGGGATAGGAGGGTGTGGAGGGGAGGAGTTGATGAGGGTAGAGGGGAGGGGAAGCAGTGAAGGGGGTGTGAGGGGGAGGGGGAGGTTAGCGGGAAAGGGATGTGGTGAGGGAGAGGGGGGTGGGGAGGGAGAGAGGGGTGG
The DNA here is from genome assembly GCA_946251885.1 of Cosmia pyralina. Taxonomy (NCBI): domain Eukaryota; kingdom Metazoa; phylum Arthropoda; class Insecta; order Lepidoptera; family Noctuidae; genus Cosmia; species Cosmia pyralina. Next base: position 3,001,536 of record OX276346.1, on the reverse strand, counting down.
GAAGTGGGTTAGAGGGAGAGGAGGGGTGAGAGGGGGGTTAGAGGGTCGAGACGAGTGCCTTTGCACCTTAATGTTGCTTTTTGTATAGCACTGATTCATTGATAAAAACCCAGCCCAACAGAAATGACCGAAAAATAAAAAATCGGAAACTCGTAACGGCACTTAAAACAGGAGTAAACTCCAGTCGTGCGTTTGAGCTGACACAGACACGTTTTTTTTGTTTGAACGCACTAATCTCTAGAACTACCTGTCGGACTTTAATAACCAACGGATTCAACTAAAATAAAAGCGCATATTTGTCATGATGCCTCTCCTTGCAATTGTAATTGCCTTGCTATGGTCTCAAATATTAAATATTTAGGCGTTCATATCGATGAGAGGCTGGATTGGCGTGTTCATACGGATACACTATGCTCCCGGCTTCGTAAACTAATTTATTTATTTAAAGAGCTCAGACATTCGGCCGACATTGAAACGGCTTCACTTGTATATCGTTCCCTGTGTGAGTCGATTATTACCTACTGCATCCCGGTGTGGGGAGGAACTTTCAAGACCGTGATTCTTAGGGTGGAAAGAGCTCAGAGGGCTGTCCTCAAAGTTATGTATTTCCGTAAAAGGGACTACCCCACAACCCAGTTGTACTCCGAAGCCCAAGTACTCACGGTGAGAAAACTCTATGTCCTCCGCACTGTCTTGCGTCGACATTCCACGATGCCGCTTGATAGAAATCTATCCAATAGGCGGATTGGCTTTCCTATCTGCGAATCTGTTCAGTATCGTTCTGCGCTTGCCCGACGACACTTTCGTGTACAAAGTTCCCTTATGTACAATAAAATCAACAAGACCCTATCAATTTATAAACTTACCCTGCATAAGGTCAAGCTGAGTGTAAAGTCTTGGCTACTGTCCCTCAATTACGACGAAACAGAGCAAATTTTATAAACTCTTTCGTAATATAAATTCTAGCCTATGAGAGGCACTCAACTTCACCCTTTACTCGCGTTCCCAGTCAACCTTTCCTGTACATTCAATTTCAATTTACACACATACTCACACAGTTCAAGGACACCCACACACACACACACCCACCACACATAATACACGCACACACACACACACACACACAATCACCACTACAGGCTTTTTCTAAACTTTTTTGTATTAGTTTAGTCTTATTATTTTTTTTCATTGTTAATCTTATTGCATAAGTTTTCAATAGTATTTACTCCCGGGAGAGGGCACTGGCTCTTGTAACACAGGTTTATCACCTAGCACAAGTGTCAGGGACTTCACACTATTATTTTGTAATTCACTTTCTTATGTAATAAAGATTATTATGTATTATGTTATGTTATGTATAATTATTTTGTCCTGACTGACTGACTCATCAACGCCCATCCCAAACCCCTGGACCTATAAATTTATAATTTATTATAAAGCTAAAATTTTGCACACAGGTTCCCTTTATAATGTAGACTAGGAATAAGGAAGGATTTTTATTCCTGTGGGATATTTTCCCACATCCACGTGGACGAA